>PVJA010020873.1:0-36317 GCA_004027025.1 Myocastor coypus | reverse complement strand
ACAGGGTCTCACTATGCAGTTCAGGCTGGCCTTGAGCTCACTTTGGTAGCCCAGGCTGGTCTCGAACTCGCAGCGATCCTCCTGCCTCAGCCTCCCAAGTGCTGGGATTACAGGCGTGCGCCACCACACCCGGCTTGAGAAGTAATTTAAAAAAAAAAAAAAGAATACAATTTAATAGAGGCCAGCTCACGTGTTTAGTTCCACCAGGATGCTGCTATGGCTGAAGAGGGGCGGGACGCTGCCCCGTGCACCTTCTCTGCACAGGCCTGCTCTTGCTCCTCCTGCTGCATGGGTTACCAGCAAGCCCCAGGCAATCAGACTGGCAGGGTCAGGCCCGCTCTTGGTGGTGCTGGAAGCCCACAGACATTCAGGGAGACAGAGCTGTAGCTTGGACAAAGTGCACACACCCCGAGCAGCCCGCAAAGCCCTTCCCTATGAAGGGGACTAGGTGACCCTGAGCTTGCGGGTCCAGCGTCCTTTGCATTCAGCTACTTATTGCCGCTCTGTAAACCGCCTCAGTGTGCTGGGCTCTGGCGGGCCCGTTGCCATGGTGTGAGCCGAGGTCATGTGCATGGCCGTGTTCAGCCACAAGCTCAGGACAGCTGCAACGGTCGAAGTCAGCAGGCTGGGCTTCTCCAGCTCCATGTGGAGGAGACCAGCACAAGCTTCTTGCAGGGACATTAATTAGATGCCAGAAGGAGCAAAGCAGCAGTTGCCCATGCCCCCATGATCTGTCCTCAGCAGGCCCTGAGAGTCATTCTCAGGCCCGTGGTCATGGAGTCAGACTCTGCCTCTTCATGGGAAGCATGCCACAGATGGGACCACGGCTGGTAGAGCCCTTTAGCCACACCTGACCCTACACTGCCTTCCGTCTCTCCCATCCATTCCAAAAACCTAAGTTCAAGGGAGTCAACCAGAAAGGAGGCTCTCAAGTGAGGGAGTTATGTGCTCAGGAATGCTTTTGCTGCCGTAAGAAGCACCAGTGACCATCACCCCAGTGCTTGCCCCATTGAGCAGGAGAAACACCAAGCAGAGTCTCCCTCACGCAGCGTCTGGAACTGCAGCGCCCCCAAAATCTCACCAGATCAGGTGAAAGAGAGTCCCCAGCTACTGGGCGTTTAAAGAATACCTTGAAGACGAGCAGGCCTTCTCCAGCGACTCCCTTATATTCCTGTTAGCTAGTTTACAGTCTTTCATCTTTTCAGAGAAGACTAAGAAGTAGAGCACATAAATAGAGGCAAATAGACATCCGCATAAATTAGGGCGAGATCATTTGAAATATGGCTAGAGCTCATTTCTATTGCCATATTCATTCTGCTACGCTCCTGTATCTAATTCAGTTCATAAGAACTTGCTGTCTGCTCCGTCCCTGTAACCAGAAGCTCCTGTCCCCTACCTGCTCTCAAGCCCCATAAAATTTGGGGGCTGCCATCCTGTTCTCACAGGCTGCACCTCAAAAGTCAGTTGGCTCTGTTCTCAGGAAAACTTGGCTGAGAAGAGGCAGGCAGCTCCAGAGAAGGGTCACAGAGCCAGGAGAAGATGACCTTTTGCGTCCAAGGTGCAGCGCCCTCATTGGCAGGCTGAGGGTCCCAAGTGCCCGGCTGTTTCTACCAGATTTCTTGGACCAGCTTCAGTCCTGTGAGCCAATGACACCTTCTAGAGCCCCATCCCTCAAAAAATTAAGCCACGCATCAAGAGATACTAGGGATGGACAGCAGCCTCACCAAGAGACAGTGCCCTTTCTGAGAGGTGCCTGTGGTTTGACAGTGAGGCTGGAAGTAAGTGACCTCGGGTCATCAGGCACAGGGGAAGAAGCAGAGGGAGGCTGAGCCACCAGCCTGGCACTCCCGAGCTGCAGGCCTGCAGCTTCTGTCTGCTCATGCTATCACTTCGGCCACTGCCAACCCCTACTCGCTCTCCCCTGGGACTGGATGCACCCGAAGAAACCCTTCCTTCCTGTGGACGCAGGCGTGGACATGCTCAACTTCCGGTGACACCCCTTACCGCAGAACTTGGCGCTCTGGAAATTGGCCAAGCCCAAGAGTGTGCAGAGTGGCCGAGGTCAAGGTCACTGTGGCCCCTGTGCCTGGGGCTCTCCGGACTGTCGCTGTATGCTTCCTTCCACGGCTCCAGGAGCTTCCTGGATAGATCCCAGTGCTGTGTCCTGAGTCAGAAATGGGGTCTGGGAGAGCTTCTTATAGAAATTGTAGTTGATTTGAACAGAGAAGCGGGCGAGTGTCGGACACTGTGTAGACACTGCTCCTCTGGGCTGGCGATGTCACAGCCACCGCAGTGGCTCCCTGGGCCTTGTTAGGACAGGGAATGGCTGCAGGTGGGTGCTGGGGACTTGATTTCTAACCTCCATGACTGGTGGAATCAGCTCCTCTGAGTCTTCGGTCCCTCGGCTGTGAAGAAGATGAAATGACCCCAGGTAGAGAGGCCAAAGCTTCGCACTGCCTCTGGAAATCATGCTGTGCCGGGACCGAGAGGTCGTAGGGTCTTGCGCAAGGCCTCCTGGGGTCTCCCAGGTACCAACACTCCAGCCCCACTAGCCGGTCCCTCTGTCCTTGGGCATCAGTCATCTGGGTTCTGGGTGTGAGCAGCTGTGGACCATTCCTAGACGAGCCCCCCGACTGCTCCTCCTTGTAGTCATCTGTGCATTGTGGAAGTTGATGCCTTGTGTGGCAGGACATAGTGAGCAAAGGCAGTAACGTAGAAATGGCTTGAGGACACCGAGGCCCTGCCTGGGGCCCATGAAGAAATGCCAAAATCAGAAACACAAATGTCAGCGACGCCTGGCCTTGAGCAGGCTCAGCAGTACAGCTGTGCCCTCTGCAGGTCCTGCAGATCCCCAGGTCCCTATGGTTCGTAGTCTGGTGGAAATGAGAAATAGCAAGTGAGCAAGCATCCCGAACTTGCGTTTTTAAACTTCAGGGCAGTGGAATCTGAGGACCAGCAGATCCGGAGGAGGCGCTGCAGAAGGGGAAGGGCACGGGAGTAGCCAGGCCCAGGAGCCCCGTGCCACGGTCTCTGCTCTCTGGAGCACCGTGATAGACTCTAGTAAGGTCCCTGCATGCGGTGCAGAGGGAGGATTCGGCTTCCTGCCTTGGATCTGTCACTAACGTAAGGAAACAAGGCGTGGCGCTTAACAGGGCGGCTCCCCAGAGGACAGCCCTCTTATGGCAAGCATCGCCTGGGGGGGTGCTTTTGGTTCTGCTGATCCGGAGTCCAGCAGATCCAGCAGGCACCCCACACCAGGTCCCGCAGGATGGGTTCCTGGGCAGAGAGCAAGGGCTGGCATCAGATCACCCGGCAGCTGCCCACACACCACCCTGAAGGCCGAGGACACAGGACGTGCCTTGCCCCCTGAACTGACCCACCGGGGCTTCAGCCCTGCGGACTACCCTGGGCCAGTCACCAGCTTGTCTTCTGCTGTCTGCCTCCAGGCGCACTGTCCTTGTCCCCAAACAGCCTGAAAAGCTGGCAGAGGAAAGAGTGACACCACTTCAAAGGCCTTGCTGTTCCTCGAGCTGCGTGGTCAGTATAAACAGACCGTGCTGTAAAAGGTGGGCCCTAGAACCCCAAAAGGTGGAAAAATAGAGGAACTAAAAATAAATGACTAAAAGAGAAAAGTTCCTGTAATTGCAGGCCTCAAATACGAGGCTGAGCAATCAAGGAAAGTATTTGCGCGGCCTTGTCAATATTTTTCCTGGAAGCAGAGGCAAGCAGCCCTGCTTCAGATCCTTGGCGGGTGTGCCTAATGGACCTAGGTGTATCTGACCACAGAAGAACTTCACCCCAGGAAGGAAAAAACAGGAACCCTGTGGTCGAGTGTTCCCCACAAGTATGTAAGCACAAGGACACAGGTGAAGAAGATTCAGGGCACAGCACGGACAATTTGGCCTATTTGAGAAGTCTTTTCCCTAAACACAGCCTTTCGCATTAAATTTTCCGTGCACTTAAAGGAAGCCCTGCTGGCCCAGCATCCGCTTCTTCCTATTTTTGGCAGCATGGGTCATCTTTCAGCTGAGTGCTCTTCCCCGCCACCAGGCCGGAAAACCCAAGGGCTTGTCCTTCTCCTAACCTGGGCCCCTATTTACTCACCCTTCGGGTGCAAGACTCACTTGTTTCTATCTCTTTTGAATCTGTGGCAAGGAGAAGCAGGGCCTCAAAAAGCTGACCAGAGTTGAAAAGGGTGGAAACTGGTCCCCAGGGTCACACAGCGCACTCCCTCCCCAGGCGCTGGGTGGGACAGAGAGACTGCACAGAGCCCTGTGACCCAGCAAGGGGACAACCTGGGCTAGCGGCCTGGAGGCTCTGGCTCTCATGGGACAATCGGCCCCTGGGGGGTACTTTTGGTTCTGCTGATCCAGGGTCCCACAGACCTGTCGCATGGGCAGCAGGTACCCCACACCTGATTCTGCAGGATGGCTTCGGTACAGCAGACCTGGCACAGTAGGTCTGTACTTGTGTGATCCGGGGCAGAGAGCAAGGGCTAGGGGCTCTCACAGCAATCAGATCACCCAGCAGCTGCCACACACCACCCTGAAGGCCGAGGACACAGGATGTGCCTTGCCGCCAGAACGGACCAACAGGGCTTCAGCTCAGATGCAGCCAGAACGTGACATTAAGTGCAGCAGCAGCCCTGCTTTGAAAAGTCTGAGGGGATCTGTGTCTCCCATTACCTTGGGGCTTCCAGAAGAACAAGCCCAAAAGATTCTTCAGGCCCTAGAAGTGCCCCATAAGGAAAAGATACTTTCCATGCAAAAAGGTGGCGATGTTCTTGTAGAGCCTGGGCAGCTACTGACTTCTGACTGGCACCAACAAATTGAGGTTAGTCCAGTCAGAGAATCACTCAGTTTCCGGAGATGCCTCTTCAAATGGAAAATGTATCCTGTGGAGGCATGTGCGTTGAAAATACTAAGTGTTCTAAGAAGGCATTAGCTAAGTGATGCTTGACCCAGAAAACAGAGATATCATGGGAAAGCTAGTGTGTTCTAGAAACATCCAGAAACAGACTAACTCAAAAAGGGCAATTGCTGCGTCTTGGTACAAAGTGGCTCAGGTAGGCAGAATACAAAGATCAATGGGGTACACTGCATTTTTTAATTCAATGAAATGAGAGTAAAATAAGCAGTCAACTGAGTACACTTCTGTTCTGTTGGCCTCATCTCATTTTTGTCAGGAGACAGTTGAGGTGACTGTACCAGGTACTGGTTTGTCCTCTCGCTTTGACGTATCTGGCATGTGTCTTTCTCCTGAAAGGCAGTCAACGGCAAGCAGGGGAGAGCAGAGCTGTCTTCCGCAGTGCCTGGAGTCTGGTCCTGTTTCAGACCAGCCTTGAGTCTGGTCCTAGAGTCTTTCTGATATGTTCCTGTGCCAGCAGCTTCCAGATGCTGCATTCTAAGAACGGTCTGTGTCCAGAGGTTCTGTTCACATTGTGAGGAGACGCAGCTTTGTGAGCTCTGCTAACTCCTTGAAGAAGACCTCGGTCTCAAGGTGCTCCCCAGGGTGCACAGGAGTCCTGCAATTGTGCACTGTGGCAGAGTCCTCAGCTGTGGGACCATCTCCCAGAGCTTCAGGGTTCAGAAATGAAGAACAAAGGCTCTAAGTCAGGGGTGGAAAAGGCCAGCTGCACCTTGCCACCACTAGATCGCCAGATGCCTGCCCTGCAGGAGAGCTGAGACCTGGATGAAGTTAGCATGCTGCTAAAGGAAACATGACGACTGGAGTCTGGCGGGAAAGTGGGAACCATGGCCAATCACACAGCCTCAAGAGAGGCCTGCCTGGAGGAGCACCTGTGCTGTCCTTAACACAGACACAGACACAGAAACCCTCCTTGCACCACGAAGAGCCTGGCTGCAAAGCCTGGGCTCTCCATGCTCAGGCCCTGACAAGAATGGGCACCGGAAGGCTCTTGTGGCTAAAGCTGCGTAGAGCTGCATGCTTGCCGCAGCATCCAGTAAGGGATATTACACATGCAAAGGATAAAAGACTTACAAAGCATGATCTTAAGTAGCAAAGGAATTAAACCAGACAACAACTGCAGAAATATTTAAGTTTCTTTCAAATTTTAGGATGAATTTCATTTACAAAACATATTCTCCTACTTTACAAAAATTACAAAACATGACTCTTAAAAAGAGAAATAAAGCTCGTATATATTTGGAAATCAATGAACATTCTCCTACATAACCCATGATACAAAGCCAGGCTCTGAGAAAAAGTTTGGAACACTTTTAACTGAGGGGAAAACAATAAAACTACCATGAGGCAGAAATTGTTGAGAGCAGCTAACGGAGCAGTTACAGTTTACGAAGGTAAGGGATAAAGAGATGCTTCTGTCCATGCCTCGGACTTTCACACAGGAATTCTCTAAATGAGTTTACAACAATTAGATGAAAAAGTCACCTGATCCCTAGCAAAATTAATCCTAGATGAAATGGCCTGATTGTTCCTGCCTCTGCTATAAAAATTACACTAGGAGTTAAAAACTTTTACCCAAAGAAAATGCCAAGTGTGTGTCATTTTAATAAAGCAACAGTACCAATTGTAAACAATCTCTATTGAAAAATAGGAAAGAAACACTCTCTGTTTTATGAGACTATTACAGCCCTAATATCAAAACCAAACAAAGGTATTATAAGAAATGCAAACTACGAGTCAATATCTTTTGTGGACACAGACACCAAAACCCTCCAGAAATATTAGCAAATAAATTTCAGCAACATATAAAACAACATATGGCCCAGCCAAGCAGTTTCATCAGAAGCATAGAGGACTGGTTCCCTTTTTAACATCCAGTGCATGTGAAGTCACTCACTGAAGCCGGGCCCGGCTTTATTGCACAATTCTTTATTGCGTTTTGTAGACGCTGTGCTTTGTGCAAACTGAAGGTCTGTGGCAGCTCTCTGTCCAACAAGCCCATTGGCACCATTTTTCCAACAGCTGTGTTTCTATCACATTTTGGTCATTCTCGCAGTTAATTTCAAACCCTCTCAAGATTACTACCTTAGAGTGACCAGTGATCCCTGACCTCTGACACTGGAATGTAATTTCATCAGGACACCATGAGCGATTGCCCAGGTCATGTGACAACCGTAATCAATAATGGTCCGACTGTCTCCCCTTCACCTCTGCCTCCTCAGGTCTACCTGTTCCCTGGATGTTAAAGTCGGCCGATTCCTAGCCTTACAAAACATCCAAGTGTGAGGAGAAGTCACTTGTGTTTCCCTCTAAGTGACAAGCTAAATGTGGCTAAGCTGGGAAAAGCTGAAAGCAAACATGCCCGCACCAAACTGCTTCCAAGCTCTGGACAAAGGCGAGGCTCTGGAAGAAGAGAGCGGAGACAATAGACGGTGACAAAGCACACTCGGTGCTGACCTGCGGAGGGCTTCTAGGGTCTGCGCAGAAGATCAAGCCCGCCACAGCCTTCCTTGAAGGGACGCTTCTGCCTTAAGGCTCCATCTTCCAACCGCTCCATGGATGCTGAGTGGCACTAGAGAGACCTGCCAGACAAAAATCTCAAGACCTACAGCGGGCGATTGGGACCTTCGAAGAAGAAAGCCGTGTGCCTTGTATGAGGACACAGGACACGGCATGGGTGCAGAAGCACAGAGGTGTGGGAAGAGCCCGCCTCGGGCCGGTGCTGGAGAGGACTTTCAGAGCTGGAGAAGAAAAGTCAACGGCTGTTTTCAAAGCTCCAAGGACAAGCCGCCTTTAACTGGTTTGCCATTACAACATCCTAGGACCCTGAAGAGTCACTCTCAACCTCCTCTTCTGTGCTCCAAAGTAAACAGCAGCCTGGGAGACAGCAAGGAGGTTACAACAGGGTTGCCCACCGTTTTGACCAGTGCTCGAAAGCTAGTAGTTTCCTTTCAAAACATCGTTGCTCACTGAGAACTCAGTAACGACCCAAGAGCTCTGACGGAGATGTGTGATGAGATGAATGAATGACCCTTGCCTGCTAAAGCCACCTCTGTTCTGTAGCCCAGGGATCAAAGAGTAACTTTGGCTTTCAAGTCTTAGTATTTAAGAAATACATTTTGAAAGGATGCATCTGCCATAAGGGTTGCTCTGTTGGACCTGGACCAAGCCAATTAAAAACTGTGCAAAGCCTTGGCCATTATTGATACAATTGGTATTTGTGATTCATGAAATATCAAAAAGTATTTATTTTTCCCAAACACCTACCAAGCCTACCAAGGGATTCAAGAAAGAGGACTTCCAGAACTGCTTCAAACAGTGGCATGAATGATAAAATACATGTGCTCAAAGAGAAGGAAATATTTTAAGGGGAAATAATGGCAATTGTCTTTTACTACAATAGTATTTTAGTTTAAACTTTAATCATGGTATCTTTGACCGTGCCTAATAGGTAAAGAACTCTTAAACTCCACAAGAAAGTAGCTCAATTAAAAGTGAGCCAAACACATGCAGAAACACACATGAAGGCAGATAAATGATGACTAAATTACGTTTTTTAAGGATGACTTAGTTCTGTTTCTTGTACACTCAGTGTTAAAGGAGACTTGGTTCCTGTAGCTCACAGGCGATGGAGGTTTTAGCTCACAGCGGGCTAGCTCCATGGCAGGGTGATGTGCCAGAAGAGAAACAGCTCACGACGCGCAGAGGACAGCAACCACAAGGCTGCAAGAGGCTGTAGTGACCCTCTTTCTGTCCCTTGTGCTCTATTCAAGCTACCCCTCACCCTGCCCTTAGGGCAGGTAGTGCTCACACCTGGTGTCCATGCCCACAACAGTGCCAAGCAATCAACAGACTGACTTGGCAATCACACACTCTTGACCCTGGCATCCCACACTCTAGGCCCAGCCACCTCTGCAGAGCCCCATCTGTGACTGCATGATACTTCGAGGGGACATCCGAGCTCAAGATAGCAGCTGAGTTCCTTGCACGGCTAGGGGAAAGTCAACGAAAAGCATAGTTCGAGGCCATGATGCACCTGCAAGAACGGCTGGTTTCTGTTACCTGACAGTAATGAAACCAGCAAGCCGGGGAGCAAGTAGAGGCCTCACACGCTGCGGGCTGGACGTCCAGCCAGGCTGTTCCTTTGTCATTTGTATAGTTTCTTATAAACTTAAGCTGACATTTGCCATATAACCCTGATTCAAAATAAATGAAAAGCAATTTTCATACAAAGCTGTATGCAAATGTCCATAGCAGCTTTATTCGTAATCCCCCTAAACTCCCAGGGTCTTGATGTCTCCAATTCGTGCATAGATAGTTCTGGTCCATCCGTGTCATAAGACCCTGCCCAGCAGCAGAAAAAAAGCAACTGCTGATTCCTGAAACCACAGCCAGGAATCTTACAACACACTTTACACAGCAGAGGACAAAAGCTAAAGATAGAACGTGACATAGAAGAAAACTGATATTGTTAATAAAACCTTCCGAAGAAGGCATAATTCTAGGGAAGAGAAATAAGGCAGTGTGTCTTGTATGTGGGGACAGTAGACAGGGATTGATTAGAAAGAAATAGCAAAGATGGCTTCCGGGGTCATGAAGTTGTTGCGGATCAAGACATGGAGGTGAATACGTAACCATGTTTTGTCAGAAGCTTGAGAGCTGAATACTACAAAGAACAGGTTTTACTCTACATAAACTTTTAAAAACTCTACCAGGATGTGGGGGTGGGGACAAATTGGAAGACGAGCTTTAAAATGAGTCTAATTCAGGCCAGAGAAACAGCTCCGTGGACTGAGCCCCTGCTGTGGAGAGCATAGTGAGCAGGAGTCGATCCCCAGGCTTTCATGCTACTCCAGCCCCGCCCCTGACCTGGCAGATGAGTCCGGGTGTGTGGGCACATGCCTGTAACCCCAGCACCAGGAAGGCCAAAAACAGGAGGCCCACTGAGTCTGAGCTGCGGCGTAAGACCCTACACCAAATACATAAATGAAAAGAAAAAACAAAGGAGCCGAGCTCTATTACGAAGGCCACTAAGTTAGGTGAGGAAGGAAAGAAACTAACATGGGTGATTTTGGAAAACAGTGTTTTAGCTTAAATGATTGAAAGATTAAAGACTCAAAGAAATATACGACGTTGTCTGGAGTAAATAAATTTACTGCGTTCAAGGGAGTGAGTCAGAAACGCTGAAACTAGGCTGATTGCACTGTGGTTGAACAAGCGCATGTATCAGAGACAATAAAAGACGACAGTCTCGCTATCAGAGAGAGGAGTGACAAATAAGAGGGAAAGAGGGCTAAGGCAAATGCTGCTGTACTGACTTTGCTTCAGAAGTCACAGCAGCAGCTCATGCTTGGGGGGAATGGCGGCAAACTAGAAATCGATCTCAGAATCTCACGCTTGTCAGGCAGACACCATGCCCCTTACCCATATCCCTGGCTTCAACTCATGCCCTTTAAAGCTGTAAGCACAAACACACTGAACAATAAACATATAGATACGGACATTTCCATGCTTTGTCCGTCAGGAGGATCACACCTACACTGCGGTGAGGATACGCAGTACACAGGTGTCTTGGCTTTTAAATAACATTCTCCACTGGAAGACTCTGGGGTCCCTGGAGAAGCAGGGGATGCTAAGACTGAGTAGGAAAAATACGACAACATATAAGGAGCAAAGACGACAGTGTCACAAATTAAGAAAACAGCCCCAGGCACCATCCAAAAAGAAATCAAATATTCAAGCTGCAATGACTTGAGCAGCAAAATAAGTAACAATAATATTATATTGTATCTCACGGGTTGTAATAAATATTAATAAACCTATGAGAGATTGGTAGGTAGGTAGATCAACTGACAGACAGACAGACAGACAGATGTAGAAGAAGAAACAGCTCTTCCTGGCAGAAAGTCTCCAAATTAATCCGTATAAAAGAAATAGAAACCACCAGGAGCTCTACCAGCTAATGCTAACATGTGCAGATGGAAGTCTGAGGTAAATCTGGACATGAGCAAACGTCTCAAGGTATTTCTCTTAGGTCATGTTAATTATAAAGGAAATTTCCACAGCTTTTCAGGGAAAAGCCCACCAAGTAGCAGCCTCACCCAACAGCCAAGATTGTTGTCCTCTCTCAGGAGATTCGTTCACCTCGTACGCCCCCAGCGTGATGCACAGAGGACACCTTGCTTCTCCGTCATTTCTGCCAGAAATATGTAACCTCAATCTAATCACGAGATGGAGGAAAACACAGAAAAACTGCAAATTGCTGAACGATACTGCTTGACAGGGTCTGGGTCACGGAAGTCAAAGGAAGAAGAAGGAGCTGTAACAGACTGTGAGAGAATTAAGCAGATATGACCTTTAAATGCAGCACAGAATTCTGGATTACACCCTGAAACAGGGCGGAAACAAACGTCAGTGAGGACAATGAGTGAAATCGCAAACTTCCTTAGTTAACAGTATTGTACTAAAGTTAACTTCAAAGTTTGCTCTTTGGACTACAGTTATGAAAATGACAGGCTTAGGTTGTGAGCTCTCTAGAGTCTCACAACTTTTGATTAGTCTAAAATTATTTTTAAGTAAAAAGCTACAAAAATAAACAGAAAGAATGGGGAATGTGCAAGAGCTGCTGACCCGTAGGAATGGTGGTTCTGACTGGGAAGGACCTGGAAGACTTTCAGCTTTCAAAGCTAGAAGTTCCTCAGTGAACGCCGGTTCTGCTGCTTAGAAAGAAGTTGGACCGATCGTTGTCCTTTTTCTATCTGACGCTGAAGTCTGCTAAGTCTCTGCTTGTCCATTCCCTTGAGGGCAACATATAAGGCAGACGATGGGAAACCTGTTCCCTTAGCAACTGAACAACTTTCAAATTGATGACCACTTCCTGGGTCCTTCCTTCCGTGTTGGACATTATATCCCAGAGACTGTAACCGCTTTGAAAGGCCTCACTAAGACAAGGAGAAGCTGAAAACACCCAGAGACCTCTGGCTTTCTCTGGTTGCTTCTCTTTAACCTACAGACTCAGGGGGCAAAGTCACACAGCCTGCTGCAGGGAGCCACTCTGCCTAAAGTTTCCTCTCAGCATCACAAAGGTCGTGGGCTTTCCCACAGCCCTGGGCTGCTGGCTGCCTGAGCACAGAGCCAAGGGCATATGTGTTACTTTGGTTAGGAGGAGTCCAACTTCTGGCATCAAATTTTAAAAGAAAAACTTTCAACAAATTAAGTTTAGCAGAATTTACTTAAGAATAATTCAAAAATGGGCAGCATTCACAATAATAAGAGGTTCCAAGAACTATGTAACAGGCATTATTTGTGAGCAGATAACAGGAGGTGCAATCCAGTTGTAGCCAGGCGTCGGCCTTTCTGGGGCCATGGTATGAAGAAGCACTTGATTCCTCATCACTGGGAGCCTGTGATTGGCTGAAAGTGGTCTTCCCACTAGGAAGTTTCTGATTGGCTAAAGCTTACTGCTGTGCTTGGCTGTCACGTGGGTATTTATTTCAAGGATATACCTCTACATTAAGCTGCAGTCTACTTACAGACTAAGTTAGGCTTTAGTTCCCTGCATAGAGTCTCAAAAGTATGGAGGCAGCTTTGTTTATTCTATGGGAAAAAAATGTAAAACAGAATATTGTAACAAAGTAATAGAAGAATAACAATAGATAATACATTACATGTTGCTATCTTTAAAATAATTGCTCAGGGTACAAGTCAGCCTTAGCACAAACCTTCCTTTAAACGAACTAAGAAACAATGATAGTACAACTGGTGTGCCTCTCCCCCTCTCCCTGTAGTCCCTTCCCTTTTCACCCCTCCTAGTTCCTCTTTCCTTTTGAACAGTTTCTTCCCATTTCACAGTAGCTAGTATATGTCTCAGACCTTCACGCTTCCGGTTTTTCACAACATGGAGGTAATACACCGCTTGCACCTGTGAGGATGGTGTATTTCACTTGTGAGTACAGTCTCAAGCCTCATCCATTTGCTTGTAAGGCTCATGTTTATCCTTCTTTACAGTTGAACAGTATTCCATTGTATGAAAATACTACATCGTTGGATCGATTCCTCACTTAATGGGCATTTGAATTGTTTCCAGGATTTAGCTATTGCAAACTGTGTTGCTATAAACATGAGGGTATGTATATCATTATGGTATGATACTTTTAATTCTTCTGGAAAGATACCCAAATGGGGAATAACTGGGTGGAATGGGGCCTGTAATTCTAGATGTTGAGGAGTCTCCACACTGATTTCCCTCATGGCTGTACCCATCTACAGTGCTGCCAACCGTGGAGAAGGGTACTTTTTTTCCCACAGCCCCACCAGCATTAGTTATTGGTTCATTTCTTGTTGGGGTGAGATGCAGTCTCGTTATTGTTTTAATCTGCATCTCTCAAATGACCAATAATGTTGGACACTAATTGATATAGGTATTTGCCATTAGTATTACTTCATCCAGGGAGTGTGTTCATCTCCCATGCCCATATTTTGATTGCATCTTTTAATTAGTGGATTGCAGTCTGATAATTTCCAATTTTTTTTTTCTGTTCTAGATAGAAGTCTTCCATCTGAGAGACAACTGACTAAACTTTTTCCCATTTTGAGGGTTATCTTTTCAGTTTGCTGATGATTTCTTTCATTGTACAAATGCTTTTCAATAAGATGAGAAGCCAGTGGTTGACTCGTTCAAGTATCTCCCACGCAGCTTGGCTTTTGTTCATAAACTCTCTGCCTACCACTACGTCTTCAAAATTTCCACCTACTTTTTCTTCCAGTAGATTTAGTGTTTCTGTTCTTCATATTTGTATCTTTAATCCATTTTTACTTTAGTTTAGTTCACTAGATCTAGTTTTAGTTTTTGGCATGTGGCAAGCCAGATTTTCTGGTACCATTTGTTAAAGAGGCTATCTTTCTTCTAGTGAACATGTTTGGCCCCTTTGCTAAAAGTAAGGTGGTCAGGTATGCTTGTGGCTGTTGTCTACGTCTTCTAATCTGTTCCATTGATCCTCAGACCTCATTTTCTTTCTTTTTTGCCAGTGTCATGCTGATTTTTATCACAGTAGCTTTGTAATATAATTTCAAGTCAAGGATTGAGATGTCTTCTGCCTTGCCTTCACTGGCCAGGACTTCCTTTGCCATGCTAGGTCTCTTCTGGTTCTATATGTATTTTAAGAATATTTCCTCTAGTTCTGTGAGGTATGCTAATGGTATTTTGATCAGAATCACATTAAATATGTGTAACAATTTTGGGAGTATGGCCATTTTCACTATGTTGGTTCTTCATATCTGTGAAGGGATATCTTTCTTTTTAGTGATATCCTCTTTGATCTCCTTGTTGAGAGTACTGTAATTCTGAGTATAGAAATCTTTTACTTCCTTGGTTAGATAAACTCTTAAATACTTCATTTCTGGATGCTATCATGAAAGGCGTGTTTTCACTGTTTCTTCAGTGAACTTATTCTTTGGGTACAGGAACATTACTGATCTTGATTACTGGCCTTGTATTCATCTATGCTATTCATTTTGCTTATGAAATCTAGAAGGGTATTGGTGGAGTTTTGGATTTTCTACAGTATCACATCAAATAATGATAATTTCATTTTTCCCTTCCTATCTTTACTCATTTTAATTCTCTTTCTTGTCTACTTGTTCCAGATATTTCCAGAACCATCTTGAATTGGAGTGGTGACAGTTGAGAGCCTTGTCTTGTTACTTGATTTTTCAGTTTTTAATTTTTTTAAAATTTCATTGATTGATTGATTGGTTTAGTACCAGAGTTCAAACTCAGGATCTTGCACTTGCCAAGCAGACACTTATGTTACTGACCTATCTCCTCAGCCTTTTTTACTTGATTTTAGAGTGAAAGATTTAAGTTTTTTTCAAGTTAATATGTTGTTGGATGTTAGTTTGTGGTAAGTGGCTTTTATCAGATTGAGATAAAGACAATCTATTCTGATTTTCCCTAGGGTCTTTATTATGAATGAATGTTGGGCTTTCTCAAAAGCTTTTTCTGCATCTCTTGAGATGATCTAGTAAAGCTTTCTAAAATCTGGCTTCAACCTAAAATAGTTTGTTTAATTCCCTTTGACAGAAAAAAGAAATCTCTGGCTTTATAGACCATAACAGAAAAAGTGCTGAATTTCCATATTTCCAGTAAAAAGATATTTGTTTCATGCTTTGAGCATCTATCATATTTACTCAAAAAGCCTATCTCCATACATGCAACTGTCACGGTCCTAATGTGCCCAGAATAACCTTCCTTAGAAATTGTTCTTGTGTTCCTATTACACAGTCTTTAGTCTGTGACTTCATACATTGTTTAAAAACCAGGTTTTTAGCATGCATGCTCTGGTAGGAAAGAGTATAGCTCCCTGCAAACACTGTTTGTGTGCTCGGGCAGGTCTAGAAGCACTTGTGCATGCGCTGTGCAGGTAGGGCTTGTGGTCCGAGGCCTGCTCCTTCCTTCCATCAGCACCGATGATGATCACGGGCTGTTTGTCATTGGCTCTGATAATGGAATGTATCACATTCATTGATTTGCATACGTTGAACCTCTCCTGCCTTCGCCGGCTGAATCCCACTTGGTCACGGTATATAATCTTCTTGATGGGCTGCTTTCTGCTCGTTAGTCCCTTATGGAGAACTTTTGTGTCTGTGTTCATTAGGGAGATTAGTCTGTAGTTTTCTTTTATGGTTCAATCTTTCTCCGGTTTTGGTATCAGGGCAATACTTGGGGAGGCAGTTTTATGACCACATTAAATTTAATTGAACACCATGTCAGAATTAACTAACATGCAGCTAGTCTAAAAGTGGTGTGACTCCAGCACGGAGAGCTCAGTAATGGCAGCATTCACTTCTCTCCTACGTCACCCTTTAGAACTTAGCTCTGCTCTGCTCCCTGCCTTCCAACTTGTCTCTCGCTAGGTCCAGAATGCCCTGCTCTTCACATGATAGGGTCTTTGGGGAGAGCATAGGAGAGAGTTCATGCGCAGTGTGGGAAACACAGGGCCTGGAAATGGCTGGGGTTGTGCTCATGTACCACCGGTGAGGGTTCTGTAACATGGATACACGTTGACATTGTTACACATTGGTATAGTTGCACACTGACTCTGTAACACGTTTACATATTACATTAGCAGGCTATCCTCCTGCAGGTCCTACAGAAAATGGAGAGAATGGGCTATGGCCGACAGTTCCTATTGCCCTCTTCTTTGTGTTACCCTTCACTACATGTTCCTGATTTCCCTGTCTTAGGCCTGTCTCTTCAGGGAACGAGGTTGCTTTTTACTCCTCTACTGAACTTATAGGTATCCATGAAGGACCAATGCTCCCAGCCTGTGTCTCTGAGCCTCCCTTCCTCTCTGGAAATACTCTCATTCCTGATTCTCTCAACCCACCCTATGGCTTAAAGTAATATCAAAATGTTGACTCCTGAATTCCTTTTGCTGGCTGTGATCTTTCCTCTACACCCAAAACTTCTGCACACAGTAGCAGCTGTCATGGAACGAACTAGTGTAGAAATCAAGTAGTCAACTTAACCTCATCAAGGACAACAATTAATACTATTTCACTCCTATAAAACTAATTCTCCCCGGTGTTTTAGGCAACCATAAATGTTTTCAGCATCCGAGCAGTTGTCCAAGCTAAAAACATGTAGGTGACATTTTTTTTTGTTTGTCAGTCCTTCTCAACTTCTCCATATCCAGTTGGTCCACAGAGTCTGATAAACCCTGCCCCAGAATGGATTTCCAACCTGTCCATCGAGGGCTGAAAATTGGCCTCTCCACGTTTTTTAAATCAAATATCCAGAACCTGTCACTATGTTACTTAGATGGGTAAAGGTGCCTTATGATTGGGATTAAGTTAAGGATTTTGAAATTGAGAGACTACCCTAAATTCTTTGGGTAGTTCCAGTGGAATCAAAGACCCTCATGAGCAGCAATCAGGAAGCTCAGAGTGAGAGCCCAGACAGAGGTGATCATAAGAAGGGAATGGAACAAGGGGAAGGAAAGGCTGTGTGGCGCAGGGTCATAGACAAAGGAATGGGGCAGGGCTCCAGAAGCTGAAGAGGCAAGCAATAAGCCCCTCCCTAACACCTGGAGGAGGAGCACAGGACTGCTGACACCTCATCTTTGCCCATTAAAACTGACGCCCACCCTGTGGAGCTCTAGGCAATGAGCTCCTAACACATGAGCCATCGAGTTGGTAGCAGCTTGCTACAAGAGCAACAGGCACAAGTGCCCTGCCCTTATCTCCCTGTCACCGCCGTCTCTCCCATAATGGAGCGACAGCTGAGAACACAGATTCTGGAACGCATCGGTCAGTGTTTGAGCCCCCGCTCTGCCACTCACCGCATGAGCAGGCATTTGGGATTTTATGTCTCAGTTATCTCATCTGTAAGCGGGAAAAGATGCTGGAGTTGTTACGAAGATTCAGCAAGTTCCCATATTTTAAATGCTTACAATAGTACTCAGCGTACGATAAGCATTTTGTGAAGGTTTCCTGTCACTGCTGCTGCAGTCCAGCCCCAGTACATCTGTGACTAACTGCTTTCAGCTCAGCTCCCTGCTTCCTTTCTTATCTTTATAATCCCTATACACAGGGAACCCAGAATGAAAGCTAAAACATAGCATTACATAAGCCTCCAAGGGCTGCCTACTGCAATTAGAGTTAAATCCAGAGCTACCCAGGGCTTGTTCACCCTCATGCTGTGGTCCTTGATTCAACACCGACCCTTCACCCAGGGATCTCTCCCCGTTCTTTGCTCTGCTATATTGTATTGCCTTTCATTTAGTTCTGCAAATTCCAGTCTTGATTCACCCCAGGCCCTTTGGGTAGGCTAAGCCCCTGCTCTGAGTGTCACAGCCTCATTTCGATGGCTTTGTTTGAGGTATCAGATTGGTGAAGCCCGTGTATGTTATGAACAAAGTTTGTAGAGCTGTAAATCTTCCTCTCAACAGAAAGGCTTTTCCTAATGACAAAGTTAATAATTTTGAGTCATGATTATAAGTCTTTACTAAAACATTACTATTCTGTTTCTCTTCTTCAGTTTCTTAACAAATGTCCCTAAGAATATGCCCTAAAAAGTTATTTTAAAAAGTCCCTTAGCACAGACCTATCCACTCTAACTTACTGAAAGTATTCTATTCTCTTAAGTTGGTTTAGTCAGCAATGAAGAATGACGTGGTCGTTGGCATCTCCATGAGGTGAGGTGCAGCCTTGTGATCTCAGAATGCAGACTTCTTGCTTGGAGGCCAGAGGGCTCCTTCTTCCAGAGGATGAGAGGAGCTGTGGTTCCCTAAAAAAGAAGTAGACAGTGGAATAATGGTCACCACAATGGACAGGGGAAGAGGGACTGGAAAGGTGGGTGGAGGGACAACGGAATGCCAGAACTCCTTTCTCCTGTCACTTAGCAAGCCCTCAACCTCCAGCCAAAAGCAGACCTTGGCATCATCCACATGACACTGGTGTTAGCCACATCCAGGAATGCAAGAGTGGTAGGATCAAGGAGGCTTCCACCTAGGTTTTAGAAAATTGCCTCGGAGGCCAGGCAGTATACTCCTGAGGGGCCAGCAGGTGGAGCTTTGTGGGTGAAGCCAAGGTGTGGTGCAGAGCTCAGAGGTTGGCAAAGCCAGGAACATGGATGGCCTGGGGAAGACTGCAAGAAGGGCGCCATGGGCACTACAATCCTTGTGAAGCCCACACAGAGCCACCCCAGCCCAGTGGAGCTCGGAGCTCACCACAGGTTGCCTCAGAGGATGCACGCAGAGCTACAGGACTGGATGCATGGCGTGCTGGACTTTGGACTTGCTTTGGTCGCATTCCCTTATTCCCCCTGTTTGTAGCTCTTGGAATGGTAACGTCTATCTTGTGCCACTGAAAGCTGGCAGTGTTAGACTTTCTTTCCATTTGCATAGAGAGTTTGCCTTAGATCTCAGGGATCTTTCTTTTTTATTTTAAAGAGAATAAAAAAATAGATAATACATTAAAAATGATACACTTTTAAAAAACCACAAGATGATAGATGTTCAACCATGGTCGTTATGTTTCACATTGTTGTCTGCGATGTGGTTGTTCAGATTACCGTATATAAGCATGTAAAATAATTTTAAGCATTAACAGCCACTTCAACCAATAGAAATTAGTGGTGTAATCATCTTAGCTTTCCTGCATGTAGACGTACATTATCGCTCCCTCTGCTTTTTTTTTTTTTTCCTTTCTCCTTTCTCAGAGCTTTGACTTCGATATTTCAGCAATACTGAAACTGTGAGGACCTTGGCAACTCTTGGAGATGGGCCACATGCTTTTTGCAGAATGAATTGTGCATAAGTCTTTGGAGGACTCTCCCTGCACCAGGGGTAGGGTATTATGACGTGTGCTTAGGTGTCCCCTGAAAGCTTCACGCAGTCATAGGTGGGGATTTTGCACTGTGGGGGAACTAGACTCAAGTGATTTTCAAAATATCTCCAAAGAGCTAAAAGAGGGGCTTCTGATGTCTCACTATGGGAAGCAGTGAACCCGGGAGGGCGGACATGGGCACTGCCCGGACTTGCCCATCACGTGACGCAGCACGTCACGAAACTGTACGTCGCACCAAGGAATTTGTGCAATTATTATTCAGTGACATAAATGACAAGGATGGATCCCACATGGCTGGTCCCTGCCAGGCCTTGCACAGTGCCAGGCTGGCCCCAGAATGTGGGCACCAACCTGCAGAGCTACACGTTCCGTAATCTCATCTCTGTTTCTTCTCATTTTTCCATGCGTTATGGAGCTGTGTGCAACTTTGAAAGACTGTCTCAGCCTCTGGGCCTCCCAAGACTTCCCAACACCTTCTCCTAGAGTCTGGCACATTCTGTCGGACACCGAGCATGCTTCCCTCTCCTCAGGGTGCTCTGGGGCTTTCAGTGGGGATCCCTTTGGCTAACTCAGAATTCCGGCTAGAAAAAGTGTCTGGTGACGATTCTGTGGTTGTTTGCAAAATCTGACATGAGGTTTAGGGTCAACAGGAGAAAGCAAGCCTCCAGAAGGGTGACCTGCTTATTCTCCAAAGACACCCAGCCATCACCCCAAGGTGGCCGTGTCCGTGCCACAGCACCTACCTGGCATGCGGGCTGCCAGCCAGCAAGTGTCCCCGAAGGAAAGATGGCCCGGTGGATAATCCCAGAGAACAAAGGCTCTGGTTACTCTGCTCTCTTGCCTGAGGGTCTGGACTTAATCGTGCTTCTTCTAGCCCATCTAATTTTACGAAGCCACACCTCCCGATGGCAGTGTGCTCCCTGGCCACCTGGTCTGCGATCAGACCTTGCCAAGAACAATAGCATGTGGAGACCACTGTCAGGTGTGCTGACCACCGTCCCCTGCCCTGCCCCCCTTCATGAAAAAGTGCACACAGCTCCCTGAGGTACAGCCAGCCTCTGAGGACAGAGAAAGGCCCAGATCAGCTGACACCTCAGACGCTCACCTTTAGCCCAAGAGCAGTGGTCTGGATGTAGAGGCTTCTCTGCGGGTCTGCTCCAACACCCGTCAGAGCCTTGTCAACAGGACAGAGAGGCAGCACCCAACCGTCTGGGTGTGTTCCCCGGGGACGCGTTTTCCCCACAGCGCCGCCCTCTTACCCTTAGTTGTGGGTGTCATATGCTTTGTTAGCCAACCACAGTCTGAACAGATCTATTCTAATTCCAGAAATAAACAATCTCTCAGTTCTGATTTCCCCATTTCTCTAAGTGGCACGATGAGTCCTCAGCAGCCCTTCTCTGTCCTGTGCCGGACACGAACGCCTTTGTCCAGAGTATCCATTCTGTGGATGCACCCTTGCCGTTAATCGCTTCGCATCCACCCTGGCTACAGAATGCTCTGTCCTGGCACTGCAGTGCTGTGCGTGAGTACCACACGTAGTAGCCTAGTACTACCTTACCAAGACTACCCCACTGACCTCTGCACGCCTCACACTGCCACAAGAAGGGCGAGAACCATACAATAAGACATTTTGAGGGAGGCCACATTCATGTCACTACGTATTATTACAGTACGTGGTCATAATTTACTTGCTCTAACATGAAATACATTAACTATGAAATTAATTACATTATTAAGAAGTCATTGCTTTTAGTATTTGTTAATGTGTTTTTTGTTTTGTTTTATTTTGGGTTTTTTTGTGGTACTGGGGATTGAACTCAGGACCTTGTGCTTGCCAGGCAAGTTTTTATTCTCCTGAGCTATCTCCCCAGCCCCGCTTAGTATTTGTTAATGAAACACTACTACTCGCCATGGCTTGGGTCTAGACACCCCTGACAATGCCTCATGTGGTGGGTCATGGGTGAGGCTTGCTCATAGGCAGCTGCATCTGGAGTGTGTGACGCTGGGATTGATCCATGGTGCGGTGGTAGGCCCCAGGGCACTAGGAGTAAGGGTGTGAGCGCCGCCTGCCCTAAGTAGTCTCAACAGGATTAAAGGGGCAGAAATACACTTTGGCTTCTTCATGAGCACCATGAACACCCTCCTCTGTGACTCTCCGCTGCCCTGCTGATTATGGACTGAAACCACTACCAACCACGAGTTAAGTAAATCTTTCCTCTGACTTTGGATATTGGCTACTTTGTTTCAACAATCAGAAAAAAAAAAAGAGTGGCTGTGCCCCTGGCACCACAGGTTTGTTTGCACAGGAAGAAACAGATGTACATAGGGGCTGGAGCAATCTGGATCCCGGAGTCTGCTCGAGTGTCACAAACTCACCCCGCAGAGAAGGGCACTGCTAATGGGAAGCATCTCTTCAAACTTCTGGGGCAGTGCGAAAACAAGCAATTTGAGAAGCTTGAAATCAGCCAGCATGGGAGTGGTAAGCCGGAAGGCTCGGAGTGCAAAGCTGGGCCTGTGGCATTGGAACCCTCCAGACTGGGGACTCCGACCCTCGATTCAGCCGTGCAATGGACTTTCACAAACCCTGCTCCATCCTCAGGAAGAGCAAGCAGGCTCTGAGTGCAGACCCCTGGAGTGCATGCAAAGGGGCATAGAGAAGGAGAACCCAGCAGATGTGCCCACAGCTTCGGAACTGCGTGCTCACAGTTGTTCCTCTAGGGTGTGTGTGTGTGTGTGTGTGTGTGTGTGTGTGTGTGTGTGTGGTATGTAAGTATGCACGCCTATTGTGAACTTGGTCGGGGCCAGTGCAAAGCCAAAGCGTATGTTTGGTTTTGGGCTCAGATTCCATTTGTAGATATGATTATTTGTTTAACATAGTCACACCATATTACGTTACATCCTATGATTTATTAGCAAAAACATGCTTTTTAAACTTTATTTCCCAAGCAATGATCATTTCTTGACATATTCCATTACCAAGAAATGACATCACCATTTGTTATATTCTTAGTCAATAAAATATTACCCTGCTCAAATACCTTCATGGAATATTAAACAAAATGAATTCTTTTCCTTTTCCATGTTTACCATAGCATATTAAAAGTGAAGACGTAGCCTTTATATTTTCCTTCCTCATAGTTGAGACATTGGAAACAATGAGTTTAGTTCACCCTCTATCCAAATGGCTCTACTTAGCTGAGTCCACCGTGTCCAAGTGTCGGGCGCTCATGTCAGCCATCCGGCCTTGAAGGTCATCTCTAACGTACTTTTCTTTCCTTCCGACATGAAGAGTAGAATCTCAAACTTCTTCTCCAGACTTGCTCCTTGCCCCAACACTCTCCAAGTGATTTCAAGTTGCAATGAGAATAACAAAGGTCAGAGCGATTCAGTATAAGGGCTGGACATCAAAGGGCACTATCCAGTGTGAGACGGCAAAAGACTACGCCTTCCCTGAATACTATAAGCACATCTGTAACGATACAGATATGTCACACATTTGTTATAGGAAGGCGTTCCCAAGCTGACTGACTTCCTGTATGACACAGGTGACCATGGAAAATAGACTCATCTTCACATTTTATCAGAAGCATTGTACACAAAGTGACTCTTTCAGGGCAGCCTCCAAGCTGGCTGGACTCCTCACAATGTCCACCTTTCTCCAGTTCTTGCAGAAAATCCTCAGTACACTGAAAGGAACTTTGGTAAACACCAAAAATTTTAAGACAGTAAAGTTTGCTTTCTTTTACATTACAATAAAAGAATATCGTAGACAATGAAAACAACCTCAAGCTTAAGGACAGATGATCTAAGAAGCTAAACTTGCCTTTCCTACTATGACTTTGTTATGCTATATGAGAGCAGATTTTAAAATACAATAAATGTTTACATCTTTTAAAAATTGATTATCGTAAATGTCCTCCCCCCGCTTCCAGCACGCTTATCCCACCGCTCTGTCCTCTTTCTGGAGCAGTTCTGGAAGTCCTCATCCACAAGGGTTTTAACTGTGCTGTCCTGGCCACTCAGGGTTCTGAGCAGGCTCACAGTGTTGACCTTTCAAGGTCATCCTGACTTTGCGGGAGAACGAAAGATGCATGATGGCAGGTCCTCAGGGAAAACTGGATGAGGTCCCACTGACACGAGTCCAGCCTGCACTTGTGTTGAGGAACCTTGGCAGTAGCATTCACCGTGTTTTTGGTAGCACTTGATAAAGGCACCCACAAAAGTATGACCACGTGAACGCCACGAGCGTGCTTGTGGAGAGTGCGGCTCACAGAAAGGATACACGCCTGGCTCCATGGGCCGCTGCTGCTGATTTGTGATTCTCAAGGGTAAGACTTGGAGTCCGAGCTTCATAAGGGGAAGCTGATGGGACCATGGAGGCTGTGCAGAGCACAGCCGCTGCGTGGGGGACGTGATTGCCAGGCCTGGACCTGGGCGATCGTGGCCACTGCACACTGAAGCGCAGCACAGTAGCAGCCCAGGCCCCAGGATACCAGGGACCCCACTGGAGTGCTACAGGTATTGGAGCTTGTGTGCTGGTGCCCAAGCCTGGGCCTGCAGTGTCTGGGCCAAAACAGACTCTCCTGGCTGTGTGCTGGGATGGAGATTGTCCATCCCCAGACTGTAAGCTTCACCAACGGTGAGGACTCAGGACATAAGAGAACTGTGCTGCAACATCCTATAACTCAGTGGTGTCCCAAATTTTCTGTTCAAGGAGCTTACGGGACCAAGAAGAAAGGGATCGATGATGTTATAGTGCAACTAAGGAGCGTCACCTCAAGAGAAAACATTCTCTCAGGCTTTCACAGAGGGCAAACTGGTCAAGCCATCATGACTCATCTAGAGGGCTGGCACTGACAGCAGTTCTACAAACTGCTGTACATAGTTTCAAGGTAAATCCTGGTGGGGATTGGAATGACCTTGTCAGAAACAAAAGTTACAGTTTTTGTTATATAGGTCTTGCTCTAATTTGCCCTTAATCACTCAGCAGAAAAGCTTAACCATGAGTTTAACCATAAAGCTAGATTGTTGAGCTGTTAAAGTCTTAAATCAAAAGCTTCACACATTGCCAGTTCTGTCAATAACCCCCTACAATTATGGGATGTGGGACTATGTATATAACCACGCTCTCTTACTTCAATGAGAATTTTTTTTGTACCAATAGTGATTAGAAAAAGTATCATGTCTGCATCCTGTGCTCTGAATAACTACTATGAGGACAATAATATGCATTGTATTAATTATTGCGAATGTACCCCTAATGTGTTTTGAAACTGTCACATTGTTACTTCTTATTAAAAGTAAAAAGATAGCCGGGCGTGGTGGTTCATGCCTGCAATCCCAGCACCCGGGAGGCTGAGGCAGGAGGATCGGTGCGAGTTCGAGACCAGCCTGGGCTACAAAAGTGAACTCAAGGCCAGCCTCAACTGCATAGCGAGACCCTGTCTCAAAAAGACAAAAAAAAAGTAAAAAGATAATTAGCAAAGAAGGTTGTTTATGTATTAAAATAGAAGCTTTTTCAATAAAACTTTCCAATAAAACATTTCATGGAGTTATTAAATTCTTCAGAGCTTAGACTATCTGGTTTTAAAAACTGCGATAGTAGGGCCATGTCTGACGGCTCAGCTGACTAACGCACCTACTTAGGCAGAGTGCAGTGGTTGGGCTTTAATTCCCAGCATGCTGAGTCAGCCCCACCTTGAGGCGCCTATAATCCCAGCAGTTGGGAGGCTGAAAACAGGAGAATCACTAGGAACCTGATCTATGCAGTGAGACCCTTTAGACCCTGTAGACCCTGTCCTAAATACAGAAAAAAAAAAAAAAAAAAAAAAGGGCAATACTACAAAACAAATATTCAAACTTCAAAATAGCCACGCTTGCTTCAGCAGCACAAACACTCAGAAACTCAGGTTTCAACGTAGAAATTCAGCTCCATGCCCTTCACACTGGACAGAAAAGAAGACGACGTTCCTAGGAAGCTTGGCGGAACCAGCTACTCACAGGAAACGCAATTTTAAAACCATTTGCACATTGGAACAGGACAGGTAAGCAGATGCTCTCAATTGCCATGGAGAGCCTCGGGGGGGAAAGGGGCCGGGAGAGGCACTAAAATCTATGTTTTCAAACCATGAACCTGAAGCTTGCGTTACTGTTCTCACGGCTCCAGCTCAGACACAACTGCGTCGGTAGAAAATCTCTTTTAAAATTGAAAGTTGTCGACAATTATTTACAATCCTCCATTTCTGAGGAATACTTGTGCTGCTTTCAATTATGTCGATAGAAATTACAATTGCCTAAAGTATACATCTTCATGACCTAATGCATACGTTTACAAAAAAGAGTCAGAAAAAAATATGCTACAAGTCAATATACACTAGCAAAATGTTATGCGTGTGAAAAACCATACTAATATTTTTATAGCATATGTTTGTTATCCCTCAAGCACCAATGATGTTCCTGTTACAAATTTAAAAATGTTTTCAAAAACATTTTTATTTGAATACTTTCAACATCTCTTTTTAGACAGCAGCCTCACATTTTCATTTTGGCCTGGAAATTATACAGTCAGTAAATTACATAGCCAGCCCTAAACATAATAAAGTCCAAATTTATGCCAAGAATTTGCTAAATGTCACGTAGCCAAGCTGGAGGTCATTTCTCTTCAACCATTTGAAGCAAATTCGTGCGCATCCCTCACCCAACAACATTTGTTTCTTTGAGTGTGTGTGTGTGTGTATGTGCGTTGTTGTTACTGCTGTTGTTATTGTTGTTATTGTTTTCTTTGCAGTGCTAAGGATTGAACTCAAGACCTCCACTTGCCAGGCAGGCACTTAAGCTGCTGAGCTTTGTTTGTCAAGGGTTTTGTAGAAGATGCTCCTATCTGGCACATTGCTGGGGACAAACTTGGGCTTCTATTTTCTGTTAGATAAGGTAACAGTGTTGGGTTAGGTAAGCCATGGATTAGATGTCACTCCTTTAATCTTCCACTGAGCAATTGTTGGAGAGCTCTTTGTGGACACCCATGGTACAAGATGCGAAGGACGGGACTGTAGGTAAGGCAAATCCCGCCCACGAGTTTATGGTCTAGCTTGAAACCATCAGAAACATAATTCAGGGCCCGGCGGGATGGCTCAGTGGTCTAAAGTGCCTGCTTGGGAAAGCTTGGGTGGCTGCAGGGACCACGGTTCGATCCCCGGCACCACATGCTGCGCCAGCCCTGCCCTTGGGGTGGGCTGAGCCGGCCATAAAAGTGAGTGAATAAACAAACAAAGGTTCTGAATCAAGAAAATAAATAAAATAAATAAATTCTTTAAAAAAAAAAAAAAAGAAACATAATTCAGATATAATACAGAAATGCACGTATAGGATGTGCCACATTTGTTGTCTTATAATCGTGATAGCTATTCCGAGGGGAGTGAAATGGAATTTCAATTAATTTAGATGTACATTTCTTTGATGGCTAAAGATGTACATCTTAAATATAATTGTTGGTCATTTGGAACTGTTCCTTCAAGAAGCACCTGTCCGGTTCCTCTCCCCACTTACCCACAGGGCTATTTGATGTTAACTTTCGGGTTCTCTATGTATTCACAGAGTCGAGTGCCTGGGGTGTCTGGCAATGATTTCCTTCCATTCTATGGACCGGGTCTTCACTTGATTCTGTGCTTTGCTGTGTAGAAGCCACTTAACTTGATGTAACCACATATATGGACTTGGGGCACTTCCTGGTATACCAGAGTCCTATTCAGGAAGTTGTTGGCTGTGCCTATATCTTAAAATGTCTCCATAGGCTTTTCTTCCAGCAGTTTCAAAGTTTCACATCTCACATTTAGGTCTTGAATCAGTTTTGCAGTGATTTAAGTAAAGTGTAGGGACGTAGTTTCATTGCTCTATAATGGTATACCCATCCGTCTTCTCTAGTGTATGCTGTTGGCTCCTTTGTCCAGAATCTGCAGCTCCAGCTCCCTGCGCTGCTTCTGTTTCCTTCGATTAGCTGATGTGTCTGCTTTTGCACCAGTACCACAGCGAGGTTGTTTACTATGGCTTTGTGCCGTAGTTTGAAATTGGGCACTGTGATACCTCCAGCCTCTTTTTGCATGGGGTCGCCTTGGCTATCCATGAACTTCTGTGTTTCTGCGTGAGTCTGAGGACAGTTCTTCTAGTTCTGTGGAGAATGTCATTGAATGTCATTGACATGCTGACAGAAATTGTGCTGGACTCATAAATTGCCATGGCTGTTTCAGCAACATCGCTTCTTCTAATCCATGAAATGAGAGGTCCTCCTGTCTTCCGGTGTGCTCTTCAGCTTCTTTCTTTAATATTCCATAATTTTCACTACAGAAATTTTTCTCTTTCCCTACCAGGCATATGCCTCAGTACTTTTGAAGGCTATTGTGAGGGAGTTTTACTGCCTGATTTCTTCCTCAGCAAGTTTGCTAAAAGTACATAGAAGAGTTGTAGATATCTATGGGTACATTTTGTACCCTGCCACTTTGCTGAACTTTTTCATGAGATCTATAAGTCTCATGATGAAGGTCTGGCTCTTTTAAGAATCATATCATCTGCAAATATAATTACTTTAACTTCTTTCTTTCTTCTTTGTATCATTTTTATTTCCCTCTTGATTAATTGCATTGGCTAAATTTCAAGTATTATAGTGAATGGGAATAACAGAGTAGACACCTTGTCTCATTCCAAATGTTAGGAAAAGAAGCGCTTTCAGGTTTTGCCTGATCAGTTTGATATTGTCATTGGGTTTGTCCTGCACAGCCTTCAGTGTATTCGAGGGATGACAGTTGCATATCTAGTTTCTTCAGGACCTTTATCAACAATGCAAGTTTTCGGCTGGGGAGATAGCTTGGCAATCTAAGCACCTTCCTGGCAAGCACAAGGACTGAGGTTTGATCCCTGGTACTGCATGCCATACTGGCTGTCCAAACCAGGCATGGAGGTGCATGCCTATAATCCCAGCACTGGGGAGGCTGAGACCGGAGGATCAGTCCAAGTCTGAGCTGTGTAGCAAGACCCTGTACCAAACAAATTAGCCAAAGACTTTTAGAAATGGATGTCTAATATCGGTGAGAGCTTTTTATGCACCTATTAAAATTATGTGACTTTTATGTTCTTGATGTTATTTATCTAGTACACCCTGCTTATTGATTTGTATATGTTCAATCATGCTTGTATTTCTGGAAGGAACTGATCTGATTACGGTACATGGTGTTCTTAATGTGTTTTTTAATTCAGTTTGCAAATATGTTGAGAATTTTTCATCTACGCATGTTTTGTGGTTGATTTATTGTATCAACATTGTATGAAGTGAGAAACTTAACTAAGTGGCTCAGCGGGGGGCTGAGGTCCTCGCCTGTGCACAGCACAGAAGGGAGGGAAAGGGGCTCGTCCTCGGCTTCCCCCTCCCCTGCCTTTCCCTCCTGTTCCTCTGCTGTCTTCTTGCTGCCGCTGTGCCTGCCACCCTGCCTGGGGGCCAGCCTGTTACAGACTGAAGCTTCCACAAATGTGAGCTAAATAGACCTTCCCTTCCCTAATTTGGGGTGCTGGGTATTTTCTCTCAGCAACAATTAAACTGTTGACTAAGACAATGTTCTTCAAGGATACCAAAATGTAGTATTATGCTGTCTCTGTGCTGAGCTTTCCTATTGAGGTGATGCTGTCTTCATGGAACAAGTCTGGGGCACTTCCTTCTATTGCTGCTTTGCAGAATAATTTGAAGGAGTCTCTGGTGTTCGTTCGTCTTTAAATATATCATGGAAAGTAAATTCAATCAGTCCACGGTTTTTGTTTCATGGGAGACATTCTATAACTTTTTCAATCTCGTTGCTTGTTAGTGGTCTATTTGTGCTTCTTGTATCCTTTTGCTTATTTTTGATTACTTTTCTGAATCTGAAAATTTTCACGTTTTGATCAGATTCTTCCATTTATTGAAATATTTTCAATATAGGCCTTAATGATCATCTGAATTTCAGTGATGTCTATTGTAATCCTGTGCCCTTTTTATACCCCTAATTTTATTAATTTGAATCTTCTCTCTCATTTGGTTAGGTTACCTAAGGCTTTATTGATCTCGTTTATGGTTTTTTTAAAAAAGCAATTCTTTGTTTCATTGATCTTTTGTGTTGTTCTTTGGTCTTTATTTCATTCATTTCAGGTCTGATCTTTATTATTCTTTTTATAGTTTTGGAAATTGGCTTGTTTTCCTTTTTAAAAATCTTGAGATGCACTATTAGTATTTCTCCAAGATCTCTTATTTTTAATATAGAAACTCAGATATATCAGCTTCCTTCTGATAGGGGTGGGGAAATGGCTTGGCAATCTGAGCACAAAAGTGACCAACCCCCAAGGCTTTGATAATCAGAGTAACACCTGCCTTGCTGCAACCTGCAGGTTCCATTATGATGTTTCCATTTTCATTTGATTCCAGGAATTTCATAAGCTTCCCCTTAATTTCATGAGTGGCCTGCAGACCCCTCAAAAGTGAGTTGCTCGGTCTCCATGTGTTTGTACAGTTCCTGCAGTTTCTCCCACTACTGAGTCCTAGTACCATTCCACTATGAGATCTGACAAGATGCAAGACTTTAACTCCAGGAAGACCACAAGTTTTAAAAAAGTATTTCTTGTGTTGGGAAGAATAAGCGAATTCCTTGGAAAGAGAGCTTCAGGACTTGAAGACGCGCTGAAAAATAAACTGGAGGCTTAGTTCAGATTCCATTTGTACGAAATGCCATTTTCTAACTTTTTATTTTCAGTCTTTGTCAGTGAGGTATGTTTCTCATAGACGGCAAACGGTTGGATCTGATCTATTCATCCACCCTGTCAATTGGAGGGGTGTTTTTTTAGAGAATTAAGGCTACCTACACTCAAGGTCATTTTTGAGAAGCGTGCACTAGTGCTCGTCATTTTGGTGGGTTTTTAATGTCTAATTTCTTCCTAATTCTCATTTGCTTGCTAATCTTATTTCATGCATATTAGAGTTCATTTAAGTATTTTCTAGCATGCAGATGTAGCATTGATCAATTATTTCAGTTCATGCTCCTTTTGAAAGGTTTTAATTTCTTTTTTGAGTCAATTTTTCATTTTTCATTTTATTTTATTATTTTTTGTGTGTACCAGGAATAGAACTCAGGACCTTAGACTTGCCAGGCAGGTGCTACGCCATTGAGCTACATCTTAAGCCCACCATTTTTGGTCTAAAGGATAGCTTCACTGAATATAGTAGTCTAGGTTGGCAGTTGCTTTCTTTCCAAGCTTTAAATGAGATAATTAAGACATTCCTGACTTTCCCATTTATCTTGTGCTATGGCAGGAGGCGTGGTTTGGCCAGCAGTTGTCATACCTCTCCCTTGACCAGTCCCCAAGGCTTTGATAATCAGAATAATACCTGACAGAGACTAGCCCCTTATTAATGAAACAAATATATTTAAGATGGGTAGAATGGAATATTTACAGTAGTAAATCCTTTATGTATAGACTAGAAATCATACGAAGTATTTTTTTATTAAATTTGCACTGTAATGAATACTGTATAAGGATTTACCTAGGTCCAAATTAGTGATGACCTGTGTTTTTAAAATGGGTAAAATCATGGTTATCTATGACACATAACCTGAGCATGTATCAAAGGTTTTGCTTTTTTTTAAGATTTTGCTTTTAATTAATGAAATTAGAAAAGAAGTTACAGTTTTTCTAAGGAGGCCTCATAAATCAAATAGATAATCCTACTGGCAATGCTAAAATGAATTTCTTTCTTAGGTACAATGCTGACTTCTTGCACTGCAGGCTAAGAAAGTGACAAGAAGCCCCACTGAAGAGAGCAGCTCTGCGTGTGTATAGACAATAATGGTTCAGATCGCCAGTGCCTATGAGTTCACTTCAGTCTACAGAACTGTGAAATGGCTAAAAGATGATAAGACAGAAGTCCCCATCCCATCACATAACTGTCACGTTGAGTATCTCCTAAACAAAGCATATTTTTCTACTAAAGTTTTTTTCATCTGTTCAAAAGTGTTTCAGAGGCTTTCCTTACAATCCAACAGTCATACAATCCAACCTCTGCCTTAGGCAGACTCCTGGTGGTAGCTAACGCTTCTGTCTAGAATGCTGTTTCCTTTTGCTGAGAAGGACCTTTCTCACAGGGCGTTACTCCCAGGAATCAGGTCACACTGACAGTAATGGCAGGAAGGCGTGACACATGTGCCGACCACACATTGGCGGCCAGACCAATGCTTCTATAAGAAATGACAAATTAACAAAAGAAAAGCAGGACAGATTTATTTCATCAAAGATTTACATTCTTACAGACAGATAAATCTGCTAGAAATCAATAGGCCGTCAGAGGGACACTGGGCCCTCAAGGGAGTCAGCAGGGAAGATGAGACATCAAAATTGTGGCTGGAGGCAAACCTGAAGAGGAGCAGGCCTCAGGATGGGGTGCAAGAGCCAGGCCCTCAGGCCTCCTGCAAGATCAACAGCAGCTTGAGATGATACTGTTATTGGTACCACCTGGTGCAGGGAGCCCATAGAAGAGTCAGACACAGACCCATTCCAGAAAGACCTCTGCTCTCTCTATACACCTTTGCTCATGACCCATTTCCCACTGGACGAATATTAGCCGAATGACTCCTTGTAATGCCATAGTTTGATTGTAGTTTGCGCAATGCCAGACCCATCTTGTGGCTTTGCCACATGAAACACTCTCGGCAGAGAGATTCAGCGACCACCCACGCACATCTCCTCCTGAAAATCCAGGAGCAGAACCCTCCTAACTTTCCCCTTTGGTTCACAGCTTTGCTTCTTGATGTCATGAGACTACATGCTTGACACCTCTGATACCTGACGCATCGGGAGTTATTTTTCCCAAAACAACATGAGATGGGAGATGAAGAGATTCAAAGAAAACTGTCTATTTTGATACTGCAGTTCAAAGAAGAACGGACCCTCATGTAGGAACATGACTGGGCGAAATATGGCTTACTAATGACAGGGACTGGGCTGCCCGCCAGCCTCTGTCTGCTCAGCCCCCTCTTGGCCCTTGTGTAGCATCTCCTCCTCCGAGGTATACACTCAAAGGGGAAAGAAGAAGGACAAGGGTGTCCTTCCTAGGGCTAATGTTTGACTTCCAGGGCTTGAGCTTCTACGGCTCACCTTGGGGAAGGGGAATTCTGGTCTCTGTGGGCCATTTCGGAGAAGTGAGAAAGGTGCAAAGCAGGAGCGCAGACGTGGCTTCCGAGTCCACCCACTGAGCTTACTTCAGACCCACTGAGCTTACTTCAGAGCAGGCGGCCTGTTGGAGCGCCTTTCCTCAGGAGATGCTTCACTGAGGGCCGGCTGAGCGTACAGAACAGAGTGCACTGTGCTTGTGTTCTTGCAAAGGTTTGAGAATCCCTGCACCTGTCAGGCTGGGGGTGCACACCTGTAAACCCAGCCTTGGGGGTGGGGCTGTGCAGAAGGAGCTCAAATTAGAAGCCAGCCTTGTACCACGGACTGAGACCCTGTTTCAAAATGTTTGAGAAGTGGCTCAGATGTCTTTGGGCGGCAGAGCCCGTGCGTAGCACAGGGGAGGCCCCAGGCTTCATACCCAACATCACAGAGGGAAACAACTGGGAGCTTGTTAACATATTCTTTTTCTACGGAGAAGCATGTAAGTGCCTGTGTATACCCAGATTAACAGGCAAATGTGCTCAAGGCAGAAACCCCTCTGGTTCGCGTTTCTTCTCCCCATTCAGGAGACAGCTAGGAATCCTGCTCACTGGAAGTCAGAAGCAGCATGTGCACAAGATTTGGGCTGACGTACGGTACACAGCATTTGTGAGGGGCCGTCTAGCTGTTCACACTTCGCTCCTCGAGGTGTTGTAACTGGGATGTCACCTACTCAGTCTCAGGTCAAAGAAACTTCAAAACACCATCTTTTCTTTTTACACATCTTTATCCTGGCCCCCCGGTCTCGGTAGCCTATGGCAACCTACATCTGCCAGCCTCCTAGGAACATGGTTGGAGACCCACCACTCAACATCTCCAAGACAACCACGTGTTGCACGTTTCTACCCTGCTGAGCTCTGAGACAGCTGGGCGGTAACTACCTGGGAACGTGGGCATGCATGGCCAGTGGACAAGCTGTGCCCTACGTCTCTGTCTCGGCCACAGAATCAGAGCTGCCATACACCTCCAAGGGAACTCCTGCACGTAGGCCTCCATGAAGTGGAGACAGAACAAAGGCTGTGACATATGGTTTATCTTTTCATAATTGCATTTTCAAATGTAATCCTATACACTTTTTCCCCTTAAATCAAGTCTTGTTTAAAACCAAACCTTTCTCTGCTAACAGAGTAGCCAAGTGGGACTCCACACACGGATATTGAGATATTCCGTGGTTTCATGGTTTTGAAAAGTTTGAATTAACATGCTGTACGTAGGACCTCTGGAGCACAGAGCGGCGCAAGGGGAACGCGGTTAGGCCTGGGCTTGCCTTCCGCGTGGGCCGGCGCTCCTGGCCACACTCGGTGCCTGAATCAGCTTTTCTCCCAGAGGCCAGGGCGACCGTGCACAGTAACATGTCCCACATGGCTTCCCTAACTGGATCGGGAATCCCACCTGGGGACGCTCTGCCTAGAGTGGGCTGTCTCTGGAGCTCTGCACCCATAAAGTCACTCCAAGGGGAAAACGCGGATTCTTGAAGGAGCTTTACAATAGCAATATGCGTGACACCGTGTATGGGCGGCCCTATTTCCAATCTGCATTCTGCTATTCTGGTAACAAGATGAGGTTATCCTATCTTTCCAAGTGCCTGAATTTTCTGTTTGTCTGCCAGAGAGAATTCCATTCTGAGAGAAAAGAAAAAAAGACTTTGCCAATGTCACAGGGTAGGAAATCAGGTCGCCGTGGGACAGGAACCTGATAGCAGACCCAGAGGTGGGCGATGCCAGCAGAGCAGGAGACGACACGAATGACACGTGGAGGTCAGAGCACGTGGGAGTTCAGGAGCTACGTCTGCTTCTTCCCTGTTCTGCCGACCACAGCAAGCCGAGATCTCCACTTCCTACTTCGCAGTGCAGGCTCGCGGCAGGAGAGCTACATTCCGCCTGCTCTTAGGGGCTCTTGCCTGAGACACGGAGATGAGCTGCTTCATGCAGCTCTCCTTACTGAAGGCCCAAGTCGTGCAGATGCACCCAGAAGCCACCCTGCTGGTCCCAGTGTCCACTAACAGAGGAAGTGAGATAGCGCAGGCAGCCTCCAGGAGCCTCTGCTGCCAGCTGCGCAGTGGACGCCGGGTCCCTGCTCCCTGCTCCAGCGTCCTTCTAACATACTTAGACACATGGTAATCAGTTTCCTTGATTTTATTTTATTTTATTTTATTTTTTTATTTTTTTATTTTTTTTGTCTTTTGGAGACAGGGTCTCGCTATGCAGTTCAGGCTGGCCTTGAGCTCACTTTTGTAGCCCAGGCTGGTCTCGAATTCGCATCGATCCTCCTGCCTCAGCCTCCCGAGTGCTGGGATTACAGGCGTGCACCACCACGCCCGGCAAGTTTCCTTGATTTTAAATTGGTTGTAGTAAGCGTGGAATGTGGTCGGCGCCCCGTCCCTCACAGATTCACACCCTTCTTTTCTTGCTTTCCTCATGGACACATGGCGTGGCTCCCTGGTTATACCAAGACCTCCTAATCACTCAAATTACAAAGACCAGTGAAAGCCATGCGCTAAACGTGTTTCTGGGTCTGAGGATGACTTTCGTCAATAGATAAACAGTCCAAGAACAATGAAAACGGCTAAGATAGCTCTGGGATCCGGGGTATTTCCCAATGGGAAGAAGAGTGAGGATGAAGGTCAGTGTTTGAGTTTGGTTCTGGAAATGTTCCCTCAATTCAAGAAAAATAAGTTTCAAAAAAGATTCTTTGAAAAAAGAAGATCAATTACAAATTGGGCTGCTATAAACATAGGTACACAGATATCGCTATGCTATGATGTTTTCAGTTCTTCTGGGAAAATTCCCAGTAGGGGGATAGCTGGATTGAACAGAACTTCCAATTCTAGTTTTGTAAGGATCCTCCACACTGCTTTCCATAATGGTTGCACCAATCTGCATTCCCACCAGCAGTGGAGAAGGGTTCCTTTTTCTACACAGCCTCTCCAGCATTTGTTGCTGGTTGATTTCTTTATGATAGCCATCCTTACTGGGGTGAGACGGTATCTAAGTGTTTTTTTGATTTGCATTTCATGAATAGCTAGCGATGTGGAACATTTCTTCATGTATTTGTAGGCTTGCTGTATTTCTTTCTCTGAGAAGTGAATGTTCATCTCAGATGCCCATTTCTGGATTGGGTCTTTGAATTTTGGGACCCTAATGGTTTTTAGTTCTTTGTAGATTCTAGATAGCAGACCTTTGTCTGAGTACTTGTTAGTTAAAATCTTTTCATTCTGTTAGTGATTTCCTTTGACATGCAGAAACTTCTTAGCCGGAGGAGGTCCCAATTGTTGATGCTTTCAAGTGTTAAACGTGCAATTTGATTTCTGTCCATGAACTCTTGGCCTACTCCCATGTCTTCAAGATTTCCTTCCACTTTCTCTTCCAGGAGATTCAACGTTTCGCTTTTAATATTTAGATCTTTAATCCATTTTGACTTTATTTTCGTGCATGGTGATAGACTAGGGTCAAGTTTTAGTTTTTGGCATGTAGAGAGCCAATTTTTCCAGCACCATTTGTTAAAGAGGCTGTCTTTCTTCCAGGACACATGTTTGGCCCCTTTGTCAAAAATAAGGTGGCTGAGTGTGCTTGTATTTGCCTCTGCGTCCTCTAGTCTATTCCATTGAAAGCCTTCAACATTACAAGCTTCACTGGTGGCCCACTGCAATTGCAGAACATTTGACTGTGTATGTATCTGCTTCCTCTTAGTCCAAAGAGAAGTATATTTTTTTCCTTTTCTTTTTTTTTTTTTTTTCTAAGCAACATCAGTAAGGAGGTGGGTCATGCCCACACACTGTACTCTGTAGAACGATTGTGAGGACAATATGCAATATGTCAACTTTCAAAAAA
>PVJA010020872.1:25954-36491 GCA_004027025.1 Myocastor coypus | reverse complement strand
CCACTGCAATTGCAGAACATTTGACTGTATATGTACCTGCTTCCTCTTAGTCCAAAGAGAAGTATATTCTTTTCCTTTTTTTTTCTAAGCAACATCAATAGGGAGGTGGGTCATGCCCACACACTGTACTCTGTAGAACGATTGTGAGGACATTATGCAATATGTCAACTTCCAAAGAAAAGAAAGGGGGGGAAAAAAAAAAAAGATAATAATGTTGATTTAGAAGGGTTAATGTTTAATTGTTTGATCAATCTTATATACCTATATGTATTAATCTAAACTGATCTGATGATGAAAATATGTAATATAACCCGTGTTAAATTTAAACAATAAAAAAGTGAAAAAAAAAACCAAAAAAAAAAACAAAGCTATGTTTTGTAAGGATGGAGTTCATTCTGCTATGTTGACTGCTCCAAGAATCAAATCTATTTGAGCCAGAGTAGGGCTATAATAAATGAAATATGTTTTTCTCTTGCTTTTTATGGGGAATGCTAAATCAAGGTTTGCTTTTGATACATGTGTGAAACATGTGGCCAATGAACTTGTATATAGGCTAGATAATCATTCTAAAACTTTAGTGTATACCAGAATATACACAAGCTCAGAAGAAACCCAAGGGTCTGGGCTTGATTACAGACCTTGTACTTAATTTTTACAATGAATATGGAAAACGTATATAGTTCAGACCTCTGGAGTTGATAAGCAATACTGTCAACCTGAAGATGGCATTTGAGAATCACCCTTGCAGGGCAATATAAATGCTCACTTGAATTCTTTCAACAGGCATGAATCATTTACTTCCCATTTGCTGTCTATTCTTGTAGCCTTAAAGAATGTGGCTATGAGTTGAATAAGTTCCTGTCCTCACTATGTAATAAGATGTACTAACTGAAATGCATAGGAACGATCAGAAAAAGATGCGAGGATGAAACAAAGTAAGTCTCTTATAGGTCCACACATTTTGATCTTTCTGTCATTGTCATCTTGTGCTATCAGCAGTGGAATTTTGACCTTTGCTTCCATTTCCATGGAAACTGAGGTAAACTGTTTTCTTAAGCAGCATCTGAGTTGTTTGTCAGAGAGAGAGAGTGGCTTTATAAGGCACAGCCTTTGTGTGCTTTCACTCTCTCTCCACCAGGACCATAAATCTAGCTGAAACTAAAATGGAATGCTTTCTGTGTTTTCTACTATTTTGGCTCTGAATGACAGGTCTGAGTCAATTTGGCTATATTGGAGAAGCTTAATTTAGTTTATATAATATATATATATATATATATATATATATATGTATATATATACATATATGCATATACATATATGCATATATATATATATGCACTAAAGTTTTAGAATGATTATCTAGCCTATATACAAGTTCGTTGGCAGCAGTTCACACATTTGTCAATATATATATATATATATATATATATATATATATATATATATATCCTGTGTGTGACTAGTGGACAAAGCTTCAAGGAGCCAGCAGCTCGATCCTAGAAATACCTTCAATGAGATTTTTCTTTCTGCATGGGTGTCACTGCTGACAGGACACGATGTCTAGAGTAATTTTTATTTTCAATGTAAGCTATAGGCCATGGTACATATTTCAAAGAACAAAATAAAACCCCTTCAGTACAACCACAGTAAGCCAACTGTTACCATGGAAATTCTTTGAAATGAGAGAATTACAGTAGTTTACAGAATCCTTGATAAGACTGACAGCCAAAAGAAGTGGATGAGAACGTACACTAAGGAACTAGATAACTTCAGTTCAAACAGGAGCTTTGACACCTCATGCCTAAGTCACTTTTGGCTGTACCACTACTTGAAGCCATATCTAAAGTAAGAGCTGAGAATATCTGTGTAGTGGTATCATACAGGGAAAGAGATAAGATATAAAAAACAAAATAGCTGGTCACCATTTCTAGTCAGCAGAAAGTATTTATCCAAAGATGTTAGTCCCCAAAATACATAGATCTCTTGCTTTAAGTGTATTTCATAAAGGAAAGTTGTATAGGGATTAGCATTAAGAATCTCAAGAAAGGAAATAGAATGAATTATTTAGTGTGCCTAATCTGGTTGTGAGCATTTTTTGAAAGGAGAGCCCCTTCCTGGGCTATGAGAAGAAAGACAACTGTGTCAGCGCAAGCCAGCTGAGAAAGGTAAAATGCTTCCGGCTTTGAAGACGGTGGAGCAGACGTCAGCCAAGGAGTTCCAGAGGCCCAGAGAAGCTCAAACGCAGATGATTCTCTCTCAACTTTTCAGAAAGGAGCTCGAACTTTCTGATACTTTGATGTAAGTCCAGCGAGACCTGTGTTGGGTTTCTGACCCCTAGCAATGTATAATAATAAATTTGTGTTGTTTTAAGTCACTAACATTGTGGTGACATGCTATGACAGAAATAGAAAAGTTATCTAGGTCATCACTGTGGAGCATTGGTGACCATACTTGAAAGCACTGTATTTTAAACTTCTGAGTAATTAGTTTAGTGCTGACAAACTTGCATTTCTGCTTTTAATATTTTCCATAAACCATTGTATTGGTCAGGGTTTTACTTACAGAAACAGAATAGATATAATAAAAGGAATGGATATTAACACCAAACACACAATCTATAAGAAATTGTAAGATTGGTTTACAATAGCCACAGAGTCAGATGAGGAAGTGCGCACAGGGCGTCTGCCCGCTCCGGACTGAAGAATTCAATCCCGAGGCCTGGACTTCACTGCAGCACTCCACGTAAGTCTCTGTCGGCTGATGGGTCTGCAATGGAAGACTGAAGTGTCTGTAGATGGACGCTGAAGAGTCTGCGACGGATGGCGAAAGATCTAAGCTAGAGGCCAAAGAGTCTGCGCTGCAAGCCGGACGATGAAGTCCAGTCTGAATGCGAAGACTGAAGCTTCTCCGATGAAGTGAAGTCTTAAGTCCTTCCTCAGCCCTTTAAAAAGTCTTTTTGTGCTCAGTCATTCTGACGTGGGCTCCTTGTGCCCTAGAGTGGAACCAATCATACCCCAGGATGGGCCCTTGATCCCGCTCTAGGGAAAAATCTAATCATATTCTAGGCAGGCCCTGGTCACACTCCAGGAAAGAACCAATTGTACCCCAGAGTGGGGCTCCCACCAACAGGGAACCAGGCTGCTGAGTCATTCAGCCAAGTTGACACGTTGTATCAACCACTACAACCATTATCCATCTTTATGTTTAGCTGAGATATGTTCAGGCCAGCTACCAATAAAATAGTAATAACTAATGGAACCACAATCCTTAGCTGAACGACTGAAGACCCTACTTCTTGTCATTTCTGCTCCTAGAGTTTGGGAGACAAGTTGTTAAAACAGCAGTGACAACAATAACTTGTCTAAATAAAGAAAGTGATAACTCTTTGGTAAAATAAAACAGTGAATTCTTGAAGCACGGTAGATTAACAAAGGGGAGGCGAGCGTGTTGGCCAAGTAGCCTGCAAAGGGGGCTGTGCTCCATCTGGGTCACAGGGCAAAATGGTCCATGGTGTGCCCCGTGCCTCACCCCCAGGGACTCAAGCCTCTCTTGACCTAAAGGGCAGAACTTCAGACTGCTTGCCGCTTGGCCTTACCCTCCAGCAGATGTAAGAGTAGAAAAGGGAGATGGAGTAGCAGTAGCTGCAGTTGCACATATGAATCAAAGAGAGAACCGGAGCAAAACCTGTGCTAAAATTCCTAGTTATCTACTTTAATACTGTTCTATAATTTAAAAAAAGAAGGAAAATCCAGACCAAGTCAAGAAACAGAAGATATGAATCACAGCGAGAATTCTTTTCTTCTAGGAAAGAAAGCTGTCCATGCTGCAACTAAGCGTGGGCTTGGGGAGGCTTCACGGCCGCTCTTTCCCTGTGGACCTGTATATTTTCAGAAAAAGGAATACAAAAGTTCCCAAAGCTCAGTGCTGGGCTGGTGCTTACTAAGAGGATTTATACCACAAAGACTACTAACCCTATACCTTCATTTGTTTTGTCTCACCAGACCAACACAGGTAAGCATTTACCAGCACGCTATGGCTTAGTTTACAGCTAGTCAGGCAGCTCCAGGCTACGCAAGAGTGTCAAGAGACTACAGCAAAGTCTTAGGGTAAAACATTCTGGAAATATCTTCTCTATTCCTCCCAGATGCCCTGGAAAGTAGACACTCTTCACCTCCTATAGTCAAGGAAAGCATCAGAGATACGAGCTGGTGGTGTCAGCACCTGATGGGGGGAGATTTGTGCAGAGGTCTGAATCAAAGGGTTCTTTTCTCATTCACATTTCACACTGCTATTGGTGGGCCACAGGGTTCTTAATAAGTGTTGAAGAAATAGTACAAGACATGTGCCACTCAGGTTTTATTTAAGTGTAATTTTGTTATAGTTTGGGTTTAGTTGTCCCCTCAAAGCATGGGGCTGGGGCTTCTGGAGTTTGAGATTAACTCATGACCCACTGCGATTATGACTATACCAATGCTGGGATTATGTGTCTGGGTACTGTTGGGATTATACGTGTGAGTACTTCCCGCAGCCGGGGGTGGAGAGCCTGAATGTAGTTATATAAGAGACACAGAGAGGCACACTCCCTCTTGGTTGCTGTTGTTGCTGTTCTGCTGCTCCATGAATAGCTGCTCTCTGTCATGTGCCCCTCTGCCTTGAAGCCAGCTGAACATGGACTGAAAATGATTGTTGCAGGGTCTCACTATGCAACTTGGACTCGTGGTGATCCTCTTGCTTTCATCCTCTCTAGTGCTGGAATCACAGGCTTGTGCCACCATGCCCAGACTCAGTGGCCAGATCAGGGCAGGGCTGGCATGGCATGTGGTGCCAGGGATCGAACCCCAGTCCCTGAGCTTGCCTAAGCTTACCTTCGCAGGCACCTTGGTCCACTGAGCTATCTCACCAGACCCAGCTACTCAAGTTTGAGGCAGAAGAAATTAAAATATTTCTCTACAAAATGTAATTTTCATGAAGAGAAGGCTTGATGGTAAAATTAAATTGAGATATTCAGCACTAAACTGATTCCATGAAGTAAGAATCCACCTTGCATGGGTGTTTTTGCTCTGTTCAGCAAGCCTTTGCCCAGACCTACACCTGCAAGTGATTTATCTATGCTGTCTTTTACAAGATAGTGTTTTTGTTTTATATCTAAGTCTTTGATCCATTTCCATTTTATTTTCATACAAGATGAGACATATTGATCTCGATTCATTCTTCTGCATGAGGGTAACTTGTTTTCCCACCACCACTCATTTACAAGGTTATAGTTTTTCCAATGTTTGATTTTAAACTTTTTGTCAAAACCTGGGTAGACAAAGGTACATGGAATCCTTTTGTATCTTCAGTCTTATTACATTGGCCTCCACATCTACTTTTGTGCTGGAATCATATTATTTTTGTTACCGTAGCTTTTTACTGTATCCTGAAATTCAGGGTTGTAATGCTTCCTGCTTTGCTCTTGGTGCTCAGGATTGTTTTTGCTACTCTTATTGTCTTCTAATTTCATAGTAATTTTAGGATTGCCTCATGCTTCTGTGAAGAGAGCTATTGGTATTTTGACTGAGATTACATTAAAGCTATGTATCATGTTGGTAATATGATCATTTTCCAAAAGTTTATTTCCCCTCTCTCGGAACAAGGAATGCCTTTCTATCTTTTAATGTCCTCGTCAATATATTTCTTTAGAGTACTAAAGTTATCATTATTGAGGTCTACTACCTCCATTGTTAAGTCAGTTCCTAAGTGTTTAATTTCTTCTGAAACTAAAATGAATGGGATTGTTTCCCTAATCTCTTTTTTTGTGAGCTCATTAATAAAGGACAAGAACATTATTGGTTTTCATCTGTTGACATATCCTGTCACAGTCCTGGATGTGTTTAATAATCTAACAGTCCTTAGGTGGAGTTTTTTTGGGTCTGCGTCGCATCATGTACAGTGTGACATTTTCCTTTCCTTTTCATTTCTTTCTCTTGCTCTGGTTAAAATTTTCAGTACTTTCTTGATCAAAAGTGGTGACATATGCACCGTTGCTTTGTCCCTGATTGTAGAGGGAAGGCTTTGCGGTATTCTTCTATTAGTTTCACATAATGGCCTTCCATACCTATTTTCATCCAGGTTTCTTATCAAGAAAGAAACTCTTATGAGTAGATGTAGCATTTTGTTAAAAAATCATCTGTTGAGGTCCTCATGCAATTAAAAAAACTCTTTTGTGTGATTTATTAGTTATTGACTCATGCATATTGTATGTTACATCATTACTTTTCTAGGATAAAACTGACTTAGCTATAATATCTGGTCTTTTTCATGAGTTGTTACATTCTGTCAGTTTCTTGTTGAGCATCTTTTCATCTATGTTGACTAAAAATATTGCCCCATATTTTTCTTTTCTTTTTTTTTCTTTAGTCTTTGTTTAGTTTTTGTAACAGGAAAAGGCTGGCATTAAGGAATGAATTTGGCAGGGTTTGAATATTGTCATTATTTTTTTACTAAAGTTCTGGTAAAATTTATTGGTAAATCTACTGTGTCCTGAGATTTTCTCAGTTGAGAGACTTTTTTTTTAAAATTACAACCTCAATTTTATTAGCTGTTATCAATCTTTTCAGGGTTTTTATACCTCCTGGTTAAATTTTAGTAATGATATGCATAGGAATTCATGTTTTCACAAATAGCCTAATTTATTCAAATATAAGCTTTTCAAAGTTTCTCCTAACTAGATTTCAGTGTTGTCTCATTTAATTTTTTTTCATGTTTCTAATCGCATCGGTATTGGTCTTTCCTTTCCTTTCTGTTGGGGGTGGTAAACTTGACTAACAATTTATTGACATTGTTTTCCTTTCTCATGACTTAACTCTACACTGACTATTGCTTTTTTCACTGGTTTATGGCATTCTGATCTCATCTTTATAAACTCTTTCCCTCCACAAGTTTTGGATTGGGGTCGCTTTTGTGTTTCTATGAACTCTGTACACATCATTTCATTATTCCTTTTGGATTGCTCTTTTTTTATTCTTGATACAGCGTTTTGCTATTCAGTTCTTTTTTTGTTGTTTGTTTTGTTTTGTTTTGTTTTGTTTTTTGTCTTTTTGAGACAGAGTCTCACTATGCAGTTCAGGATGGCCTTGAACTCACTTTTGTGGCCCAGGCTGGTCTCGAACTCGCGCCAATCCTCCTGCCTCAGCCTCCCAAGTGCTGGGATTACAGGCTTGCGCCACCAGGCCCGGCTGCTATTCAGTTCTTGTAAAGCTTGTAGTGATCCTTCTGCCTCAGCCTCCCCAGTACTGAAATTACAGGCATGCACTACCAGACTGGGTTTTGGGGCCAGCACTGAATGTCTCGGGTTCCAGACTGGCACAGCATGCTATACCAGGGATTGGTCTTGGTACCTTGTATTACCAGGCAGGCATTGATGCCACTGAGCTATCTCCCCAGTCCATGGGATGGCTATTTTTCTAATGCAGTCATTCAAAGCTTTAAAATTCCCTCTTAAAAGATAGGGGAAAAATCCAGAAACTCATGTAAGTATATATGCAAGATAGCTAAGAAGATTGAACTATTAATTTCTACCAGATTTTTGAAAGTAGCAATTAATGTGCAAACATTTTATTTGACTAATTCTGGGTGCTAATAACTGTAATCTGATCAACTACATTGAGGACAACTATGTACAAATAACAACAGCACTGAATAACTTTCATCTTGCTCTTTCAAATATATCCTGTCTTTAATGTCTTTTTCATTATTATACTCCCTTGAAAAAAATTAAAAAATAAAAGTCAAAAGGACAAGGGAGGAAAATCAGGGTTTGTTGAGAGAAAGAATAAATGTTTAATTATATGATCAGTCTTACATGTCTATAGCTGGTAATCTGAGCAACATATTTATCAATAACAATATAACACCAATTGTTAATATTCCATTCTTGTTCTGAAATTCTACACCATTTGTACAGTCTTATATTGCTTTATTTCTCCTTTGTTCTTGTTATTTATTCTAGTTTTGTTTTTTTATCATTTTTATGTATTTCATACAGAGTTTCACTATGTAGCTCAGACTCGTAGGGATTCTCCTGTTTTCAGCCTCCCCAGTGCTAGGATCATAGGCCTGAGCTATCACTCCCAGTTGTTTTTCCTCTTTAAAAAAAATTCCCTCTTAAATCTTTTCTCCTTGTGTCCCATAGTTTGGACATGATTTATGATGATTGTTAGTTGATTTTAAGTGTTTTTTTTTTTTTAAACTTCCCTGATTCACTCTTGACTTTCATAAGTATATTATATAATCTCCATAGTTTTTCATCAGTTTCTATGGTTTCATTTTATGTTGACTCACATCTTCATTTATTTTTGATCTGATAGGATGGAAGAGATTATCTCAGTTCTTTCATATTTGTTTAAACACTATTTATGGCCTGCAATATGGCCTGTGTTTTAGACAGCTCCATGGCTACTGTGAGGAACTTGTATTCTGCTATTGTTGGATAAAACCGTAAAGCTATCTGTGGAGTTTATTTATTCAGTGATATGGTTCATCTCTGATATTTCTTTGCTGAGTTTTTATTTTGGGCTAACCTGTCTCTTTGTGAGCATTCTCTATTGAATTTCCAAACTGTAACTTTATTGATGCCTATTTGATTACTTATGCCAGGTATTTTTTCTTTAATGAAATTTAGAGTTTTCATATTCAATGCATATATATTTACAATTATTACCTTTTACAGATGTGTTATTTTTATCAAATATGACTGACCTTCTTTGACCCTTCTGTTCAGTTTTGACTTAAATTCCTCATTGTCTGAAACGAAGTTAGCTACTGTTGCTTGCTTATGTGTTCTGCTTGCAATATCATTATCTTTATTTTTAGTCTTCATTTTTCTTTTCTCTTTTTTTTTTTTAGTCTTCATTTTTCTTTGTGGATGAAATGTGTCTTTTGCAGACAACATATAAAGGGACTTTGCCTTGCGATACAAAGTATGTCTTGATTGTGGAGTTAAGACTATTTATACTCAGTGTTATTTTTGAGAGGTAGTTAGTAATTCCTATCATTTAATTATTTTCCAAAAATGTTTTCTACTTGCCTTTTATTTAAAGACTCCTGCAGTTACATGATTTCTTTCCTTCGTCATTTTTGAAAACATTGATATTGTTGACATTTTCAAAAATTATCTTGTGTATTGTCTATGATGTTGGTTTCACCATGAATTTCTTTAGAGTCTCTTCTTTGTAGAAGACTTTTATTTCTCTATTAGTGTTAAAGGGTAATTTTGTAGTACATAGGAATCTGGATTGATCAATATTTTAGGACTTAAGCTTTATTTATTTTTTTAATATTTTTATTATTTAAATTTAACAATGGTTATATTACATATTTTCATCATCAGATCAGTTTAGATTAATACATATAGGTATATAAGATTGATCAAACAATTAAACATTAACCCTTTTAAATCAACATTACTTTTTTTTTCTTTTCCCCTTTCTCTTTTTTTTTTTTTTTTTTTGAAAGTTGACATATTGCATATTGTCCTCACAACCATTCCATAGAGCACACTGTGCTCTGTGGGACTTAAGCTTTATTTAAAGATTTTCTGCTTTTTAAGTTTTTTGTTAAGAAATCTTTGTTTGTAAGAAAGACTATCCTTTATTAGAGATGATAATATTTGTCTAATAGCTTTCAGTGTTCTCTTTTTTAAAAGTTTCTGGAATTTTGCCTATGATGTTTCATACAGAGGTGATTTTCTGTTAGAACTACTATTGCAGTTCTAAATATCTTATATAGTCAAATGTCATTTCAGTACCTAGATTTCCTATTTTTTCTTACAATGATTTCAGTGATGAAGATATTTATGCCTTTAGTTTCCTTGTTTAGTCCCTCCTTGATACCTACATTTGTTAGATTTGTTCTATCAGGAGTATCTAGAGGCTCATGAATCAACCTCTGATGGCTTATTGTTTTTGGAGTATCACACAGTAAATTACCAACTACATTATTCTTGTCCTCAGATCCTCTTGTCTGTCCTCCATCTGGCCATTTCTACTGGCTTGGCTTTCAGTTGTGTTTCTCACTCCTTTGACTTCTGTTCAAAGCTCTTATTGTTTACCAAAGCCATCAAGGATACCCTGCCTCGTCTTCTTTAATTCATTCAAATGTTTTTGTCTTCTAAGATCATTGAAAATCTTAATTGAATCTTTCATTCGCTTATTTGCATGTTCTTGGCGCTCACTGAGCAGCTTAGCAATTGATTCATGCTTATGTGTTTCTTCTTTGATCTCTTCAAACATTTTAATTTTTGGATGCTTAGTTCTTTGCCTGAAAATTTCTCCCTTTTGGATCACATGAAAACAGCTTTTGGGGAGTTCAGCATTTTTAAAGCATTTTATTGCCTTGTTTTGCTACAATCCTTGTGTTTTTACTTTTTTTTTCTTTGTAATGGGGATTGAATTAAGGATCTTAGGCCATTGCTCGTGCCACCTACTTCTTCCTTTCCTTGATCTTTGTTTTTTTTTTTGTTGTTGTTGTTGTTTTTTTTTTTTTTTTTTTTTTTTTT
>PVJA010020872.1:0-25854 GCA_004027025.1 Myocastor coypus | reverse complement strand
AAGTGGGTCTCTTCCTGTGCAGTGCTTTTGGCTTTGTGTATAATTTAGTTCATAGTTACTTACTCAGTGTTTTCAAAATCAAAAGATTGGTCTATAACAGAACATATAAGAAAAATGTGCAAATTAGCAATATCAATATCCAAAGATTCAACTATATGTTGCACATACTTCTTTTCACTCATTGTTTCACCACCAAAACCAAAATTTTACATGGTGACCAAAACATTTTAACCTGATTAAAACATATATAGACACATAAAAATATTATAAGAATTATTATAATCACGTTCTCTTTTATTAAGTTTATAAAACATGGAAAGTCTAAAAAATAGGGAAATTGTCAAATTAAGTATATTCATCTTTAGATGAAAAGCTTTAGGTTATTTTTATATTGTGTTGTTCACAATAGTGGTTTTTGTTTGATCTTTCAAATAAAAGATATTAGAGCCACTCCTCTGGCTGAATGTTTTATATTACCTTATTGGCACCTTGGGTTATTTATTTATTTATTTATTTATTTATTTATTAGCGGGTCTAGGGTTTGAACTCACAACCTTGCAATTGCCATGCAGGCACTTGTGCCATGGAGCTATCTCCCCAGCTCCATGGGCTCTTAATTTTAAACATAGATCTGGCCAAAAGCTCTCAACTTTAACTATGTCAACTTTTTAATAGTAGATTGTATTGAAACTTTTCTTAATCCACAAAGGCAACATCACCAAATATAAGCAAAATTCAGACCAAATTTCTGCCAAAGCACAATATACTGCCTGGGTCCAGAATCTAGTTTGGTTCTCAGTCAAAACCTCCTGAGCTTTATGTCAACTGGAAGCATTTTCATCAGTACTCGAATTTTTGAGGTTCCAATCAAAGTCTCCAATATAGTTTATAGCAAACAAGGGCTGTCCCTTTGACCAGTGTTTCAAGACATTTTCAAATTAATTACTAAGGTTATTAAGTCATGTGACCAGACAATATCACAGTACTAACCCCACTCAGCACCAATTTTGTCATGATTTGGGTTTTTTGCTAGAAGAACAGTACAAGGTAGGAAACATTTTATAATGAATCACCTAAGAATCATATAAAAGAAGTGCAGGAAACCTGTCTCTACACCTAACAGTAAAGACTGTAGATGAGGGTCTAGGTCCTAACATCTTGCATGAGTCCAACTAAAAAGCTAGAGCTCATAACAATGCCTCTCACATGTCCAACTGGAGGCCTAGAGCCCATTCAGTTCTACTTTATGGATCTCTACTGGACCGACCCAAAGGTCAGTGGCAGAACCTAGGTTGTCTATGCCAGTGGGATGAAGGATCTGTGCTAGCAGGCTAAGGGATCTGAACTGGGGCTAGGAAGCAATGCTCACCGTAAGAATCAGAGCTCCCCTAAAGGTAGCATAGCCCTTACCAGTAACAGTGAGACAAAACTGACAAAAACTGAGTGCCCATTAGGAAAGGCAATGGGACAAGCTTTCCAACGAGGGTAAACAGTGCAGCATTGTCCCATCTGGAGCCAGGAAGTGATGCTCAGGATGAGGACCCAAACTTCTCCAAGGTTCACTTGGAAAGCCAGTGTGACAAGGCCCTCCGGCAGAAGAGTGCAAGAGAACTAGCAGCTTCCAACAGCTCCAACACCTCCGAACAGATTCCTTAACAGCATTCTAGAAGCTTTTCCTGTTCTTCCTTTATGCTGCTCACAATAATCCTCAGAAGGGCCTCCCACGCCCAGTACAATGCTAGTTTAATTCAGCTGGGTATGTTAAGTTGACCACCAGTTAGAAATTCACCACATATGTCAATATATAATTCAGAGCTTCAAGTTTTCTGCTCTTTTGATAACCCACCAGTACAAAGTGTTAAGAAAGGTAGTAAATGCCATGGAATATAGGCAACAATAGAAATATGATTTTAAGAGTTCAGTGAAGAAAACACAGGAGGAGATTAAAAAGAAACAAAAGAATTTTTAAAGAAGAAAAAGGTAGGAGAGGGTTTTGAGTAGCTATTTATGAAGACTGACAGAAAAGAGGAATGGGAGGAATTTTATGAGGGGAACGTAGGATGGTCCTTATGGAGAGTGCAGCCAATTTATAGACAAGCAGAAATCCTGCATTAGAAGACAGAGCAGTGACCATTGTGAGGGTGAACCCAACCAGCCAGTGTTAGACACTTTAGCAACAAAAATGATAGGTAGCGTTCATATCCATTTGATCATACATGGATGTTTCTCACATATACTCTAAAATAGAAAAAAGGAAAACTTTTAATAGTTTTTATATACAATAAACTAAGGGGTAAACTGAAGGAACTTACAAACAAGGAAGTGAGGTAAGTAAATCCCAAACAGATGTGGGGAAATTAAGTCTAATTAGTGACCTAATGAGATAAGTTTAGAAACCTTGTGCAAAAATGCTGAGGAACTAATAGGAGATGATAAGATTATGTTAAGCTTTAGGTTAACATAATTTAGGTTAAGCTTAACAGTTTATGTGTAAAAGAGAAATCAAAAGGGAGAGGAAGAAAGAAAAAGAAATAAAAGTTTAAAGTAGGCAAAGGAGCTCAGCAATAGGAGAAGGGATAATGGTTAAACATCAAAGTTTAGAAAAGGTAGGATTAACGTGGGTTCACTGATGGAATGTATTATACAAAACACTAGAAAGTCTATAGCCACAGTCATAACCACGTACATATACTACAGTGACCCACCGCTCAAGAAAGTTGGAGAAGAAAGAGATAGAAGAAACAAACACACAAAAAAATACGCTAGGCAAAAACATCAAGAGAGTACTCTAGTCAGGTGCACCTCCCCTGTCGTGATGCAACCTCAGGCTTGGTGTTGAGTCTCAGCCACTCACCCTCTGCTTGCTGCATTCAATTTGTCTTTCTCAGCATCTCATGCTCTGCTTTTGGAGCTACGTCCCACTTCCAACTGGGCTTTCTCTGGTTGGCAACTTCTTTGGTCCCCTATGGCCTGTCAGGCCGCAGTTTGTGCTTCAGTCCCTGCATGCTATTCTAATGGTTTTTCTCAATGCACTTACTCCCGAATCACAGCAACACTCTTATTTGGGAAGTTTCAATCACATCTGGGGTTTAAGTGGTTTCTGAGGTCTGGCAGCAGGAAATGGTCTTGGTGGGTGCTGATCTGATTGCTTCCTGTACTGAAAGTGATCCCATGCTCCAGTTGCTCAGCTTCATGGAGTTTTTTCCAGCCTGTGCATTCATAGTGTTGAGGTCTCAACAAAAGAGAATCCTCCTATCAAGAACTGAGCAGCAATTGGCCGCAGAAGGATGGTGCCCTCAGAAGCAAAGGCCTCAGCGGCACTGCTGGGAGAGACGCTGAGGTGGCTCTCGCGTCTTCCCCGCTCCCAGATCTCACCAGTCCAGTCACTGCCAAGTCCTGTGATCCACACTTTCTCACAGAGTCCTCAAAGCTTGGGTCCACTCCTGTAGCCAGGACCATGACCTATGTCCTTTGATTCTCTCTGTTGCTAGAGTATGCTGGTCTAACTCAGTCTCTGCCCTCTACATTTCTTCTCTGTCTTGTGCTTTCCTTACTGTCCTGACCCACAGAGGGCCTGTAGCTGTAGACTGTGTCTGAATGTCCTGCCAAAGCCTCATGTAGCTTTTTTGGTTTTTTGTTTTTTGTTTTTCAGTTGTGGCTAAATATAGAGTGTACAATGCTGGGATTAAGGGCATGTGATTTTTCCATGTGCCATCAAGGCTGCTAATGGCACAGCATTTCTGAAACATGTTCTATAACTTACTTTGAGTTTTTTCTTCCAAGCTCTTTTTTATGTGTCTAAGGAAAATGTTCAGAAAATTTCTAGGGCACCTAATCCCTCTTCAAATAGTTTCTTAGAGATCTGTTGACAAAAGCATCAATGACTGCAGGCATCAGAAGGTGCTGCCAACGCAGCACCAACTTTGTGACCCTGAACACACTAGCTTAGCACACTAAGCCTCAGCTCCTTCTGTGTAGGACAAAGATAGCGTGTATTTTGCTGGTGTGTTAAGAAAAATGAATCAACTTGTACATTTAGAACCTTCAGTTATAGACTGGTCTTCTTTCATCTTTCTTCCTCAGCTGGTCCTCAGGCAACCATTGAAAAGCAAAGTGATTAGAAGGGACAATCTCAGTCTTGCCATCATACTAAAATCCAGATTTACCAGTGGTGGTAGTTGATACACTGTGTCAACTTGAGGAAGTTTGTTTGGATGAGCTGCAGGGACCCCCTCTGGCAGGGTGAAGAGGGCCTGCCCTGGGACATGATCGGTCTTGCCCTGGCGTGACTGGTTGCACCCTAAGGCCAGACATGCCACCCCAGAGTGAGTCAGCACAAAAAAAAAGTGTATTAAAATGAATTCAGAAAGACTTTGCGCTGCCCTGCCCTTCGCTGCTTCCTTGGAGAAGTCCTGGTCTTTGGAGGAGCTTGATCTTTGCATCCATGCCACTTCAGAGGAGCTCTGATCTTCACAGTGGAGCACCAGCATAGCAGGAAGACTGAGTCTTGACGGATGCCACAGCTGTCGCTCCTCCTCTGTTCGTCATTGTTTTCTGCCATCAAGAATTGCTGTCACTTACCTTGGAGCCAGTGGAGTATGAACTGAAACCTCCACAAACTGTGAACTAAATAACCCTTTCCTTGCTTCATTTTGAGTGTTGGGTATTTGTCCCAACAACGAGTAAAAAGTAACTAACACATCAATGCTGAAAAGTGAGGAAGAAGAGTGGAGCAGATTTTCCTCGGTAGAGTCCAGTGATGGAATGAAGTATTCATTTGTAGATTGATCTGGAAAACTAAAGGACAAGAGAGGCGTGGGTCAGTTCCAAAGAGATAGTACTGGAAAAGAGTGCAGAGGTAAGGATTGCAGAGCTCAGACAAAGCATTTGGCACCACTTTACAGAAAAGATTTCTCTCTAGTTAGTGCTTATGTAACTCCAAAGGGGGAAGTACTCAGAGCAGAACCATCACTGACAGCTTTATTTTCCTCTTATTACCAATTGCTTTCAAAGTTGGGAAACATGGTCTCAAATGGGGATATAATCTTGCTTTCCTTTGAATGAAAGGGCTCCTTGGTGAGTAGGTCACAAAGCCTCTCATGCACCTTCTTCTAACTAGGTACAGAAGGGAAGGGGGTACAGGTGGGGCCCTTTATTCTGCACCCTGCTTCTCTGCTTTTAGTTGGCTGAAGCCAAATAGAACTGCTTGCAGTGAACTTCTGGCCTACCAAAGCACAATTACCCTTCCCTCTGCCCAGGAGAGGTCACCTGCTTTTTCTCAAGATTTTAATGAATGAGCTCAAGATCGATTCATTTGAAAAGCTATTCCTACTTGTTCAGAGTACACTACTTTTTCCTGTTTGTCTGCAATGATAATGATAATAATGAAAATAATGATGATGCTTGTAATTTTTTTGTGTCTACCATGTGTGAGTTGTTTGCACGTATTACATAATACCACCCTCATAAGGTTTTGTGCAGCAAAGCTATTCTATCTCGTTTTATGAAACAAACACCCAGATGCCAACTAAGACATTGAAGGCAACAGAACTTAATATTAAGCTAAAATGATAAGGTAATGAGTTCCTGGCTTTCTCAATGTGATAGAGACTTATTCAAAGTATCAATCCCTGATGTTTGTCCTTAGCCCAGTAGGTTGGTGCTTTTGTTTCATTTTTGGCCTTGGGGTCTGGCAAAGTATGGAGCTGCCTGACTCCCCCTCAATTGCAGGGCATCTCTTCTTCTATACTGCTACCTTCAAGGGCTCAGCCCTATCTGTCTGTAATGTTTTACCTAACTCAGTTGCCTATAACAAAACATGAGGTGTTTGTCTAATGGAAAAGGGTAAAATTACTAAGCTTTTATTACTTTTAGAAATTATTGTTTAATTTTTTAATTTTATTAATTTTAATGAGAAAGAAATAACAAACTTGTTTCAAAACAGGTTAGTAGGACAGTTACAATAATTAGCACCTTGCATATTGTCTTCATAGTACTTGTTCAGAGTACAAGATGCAGACATGATATATTTTCTAGACAATATTAATACAAATCTTTCTTCTCTTTGAACTAAGAGAAAGTAACCATATATATAGTCCAACAGCTCATAATAGTAGTGGGTTATCAGCAGAACTGGCAATGTCAGAAGCTGTTGACTTGGGCCTTTTACAGCTCAGCATATTAATATGGCTTTACTTTTCATACCTTATGGTTATATTTTCCGCTGGATGGTTAAGACCAAGCTAAAGCAAGATCTGGAAATGACTACATAGGAATGCAAAGAAAGGTAGGTCTTAGCTTCGGGTGGCTTCGTTTCACTTGTCTGCCAGATTTTCTTTTTATCATTGACAGGGATGTTGGCATTTAAAGAGATATGACCACCTGCACTCTGAAAAAAAAAAAAAAAAAAAGAAGAAGAAGAAAGAAAAGAAAGGAGGGAGGGAGGTACGGAGGGAGGAAGGGAGGGAAATTTGGAATTTAGAGTCCAAATTTGGTCAAGGGCAAATCTAGATGCATAGTTGACACACCAGAGACTAATATTATTGTGTCATGTTTATTATCTGTACAGTGTAAAAGCAACTATGACTATTTGGTTGTTCTACTATGGTTCTGTTAATCATTGGAAGCAGGCTGAACTGGGTTTTTCTCCTTTTACTGAGTGAAATTCAATGAGATTTAAGGATCATCTAAAGAACATGGGGTTTTTAGAGATCAGACTGGCCCTAATCCTTTCCCCCAAAATATATTTATATTATGTGTTAAAACATTTTTTTGGTTAAAAATTGTTTAAATTTAATTCAGTGGATGTGTTGCCAAGGAGCTGAGATGAATCACAACGAGGCTTTGGATCTGTGTGTTTTATAAGTATTGAATTTGTACTATATGTTTGAGAACTAGAGCTAGGCAACAATGATTCAGAAATAAACAGAAATAATATAGTTCTTGTAGTCCTGCAGCTTAGACTCTGGGAGATCAAACATCTTTTGTAATCTCCAAAGCCTTAGTAATACAATGATATATTTAACTATTGCTTTTTTTTTTTAATCCAAAAGCCCTGTGTACACATCTGAATGACATCTCTGTCATGTGATAGTGTGATTGTTTGCCTACCTGTCTGCTTTACTTAAGCTCTTTCCAGACAAGAGCCGTAATGTATACACCTTTTAACTCCACTGCCTCTAACAGCTTTGAGTTTCTACTTAGTAAGGAAAATTCAAGTGAGAAACAATAATAGAAGTAGGCTCAAAAAAGATGCTTAAAATCCCTTGAATAGTCTGAGAGCCCTGAGCATTACTAACCATGGCAAAAGAAGATCAGGCTGCGGTTTTCCTCATCTATAAAAGAAGTGAGTAGGATGTTAACTAGGCTTCTGTACGGTATGAATTTCATTTTTAAACTTTCTTATGATTGCCCTACACATCCATCTAATTGTTGAGTCCAGTTTTGCTGGGCAAATGTAGGTAACTACCAATCTCTGCTCCTACTAAGTTGCCTTTAAGATAATCGTGATAGCTAGCAAACTGAATTTCCAGTCTCCCTCAAACTCATAATACAAAGTGTACTGGTAGGTGATACTGGTATTTTAGCAAGTGAAATCTTGCTATGTCAGAGTGTAGCCCATCAGGATGCAGCCTACTTAGGTCTACTTTGCCTTCTTGGTCTACTATGCCTACAGCCTAGTGAAATCTCTGGTAGTACAAATATTGCAGTCGTAGTAGTTTGGCTTCTTCCACCATCTGATGGCATGTTACTGTTGCAGGCAACTATGTTAGACAGAAATATTGGAGGCAGTGAGACAGGGCTAGACCCTGAAAGGAGCCAGTGCAGAAGACCAGATGCCTTGCAACTGTGGGCAGTGAAGCAGCTAAACTGTGGGATAGACCTCGAGGCAGAAGGCACAACAGGGGCACGCGCATGCCTCCATAAGAATAAACATGAGGGACTGCTATTCTAAATAGGTGTCTGTCATCCCAAGGAAGGAAGGAAGCGTCGCTGACACGCCCTGTACAGGGAAGGGCCACGTTCATTATTCATTCCACATTGTTGTGACTCGCTTCCTTACTTGATCTTGTCTCTGTCAGTTTTACCTGAGCAATTATTTATTCTCATAATCTTATTGCTTGATCATGTTTTTGTCCTATCGCATGCTCACCTTGATCTTTTTTTTCCATTTTCTCCCAACTTGGACGTATCTTATGTCAGAATAAGCTGTATAAGACCCTTTGGCAAAGCTCTACGTCTCCTTCTGTCTCCCTCTCTGACAATAGCTTTCCTTCCCCATAAATATATTCTTCACTTAACCCCTGTTTCTGAGATTCATTCTTCAGTTCTAGAGAACATGAACTCATACCAGATATCTGGTAGGTTGGGATTTTTTTTTCCACCTATATGATTATAACCTAATTTCTATGATTAATTTAATTGTGCCTATTATTTAAGATTCTCCTCGCCCACTGTTCCTTTTGAGAAAGTCCTTTGCATTCTTTCCTATTAGCCCAGTATTTCTCATTTTTGTTCAGCATTGTTTAACTATATTCGCGCTAATGAAATCTTCAGAACTTCCTCATTATTAAAGTTATTGTATTTTCTTGGTCACACTGTTGCAATTATCTATTTGCATATTCATCCTGGTGGAGTGTAAACTAATGGAAGTTAGAGACCTTGGTGGAAGATTTATACACCTACTACATAACACAACAACTACAAAACATTTAGTGTGTAACTCCAACATTACTCAGCATATACATTGTGGCTCCTTGAGGTCAACGGCAGTGCTAGTGGTAGGGTCACAGCGGTCCCTCAGATGCACGAGTGCTCCCCATCGTGTTTGTTCTTTATTCTGCTATTGCCTTACCAAAGACGAGTTCTCCAATAATGCAGGAGTTGTCATTCTGGCAGCTTCCCAACTGTATAGGTTCTACAGTTTAGTTACTAAGAAGCTCTATGTCTTTTCAAATTCTTGTTTGAATTTGAAAAGCTAATTGAATTTTGAAGCTAATTTGAAAAAAAATTCAAACGTTTTTCTGGAAAAGGTTTTATTTGATTTAGCTTAGATCAGGACCTGACTTCTGCATGAACAAACTCTGGGCAGGGAACAGGTTTTGTTTCTTTTATCTTTTTCAAATTTCTCCTTTTTAAAACTTTTAGCAACAACCTGCAATGTATTTATTTGTCTAACTCTCCTACTAACCTGTGTAAAAGTTATTTTTATTTTTCATCTTTAAATTAAAAAGGTAAATCAAACATAAATAAAAATTTAGCAAACTGTATATTATCAAATTCAATATCTGGACCATTTTTAACCATATGGTTTAGTATTGCTAAGCATATCTGTATTGTTGTACAACATGTCACCACCTTTCTTATCTTGCAAAACTCAAAAGTCCATACCATTGAAAAGTAATTCTTCCTCTTCTATTTCCCTCATTGAGAATCATATTTTTAGTTTCTAATCTATCATCTTCTTTCTTTAGATACTTTATATGGTGGAATCATAGAATTTGTCCTTTCTTGTATATGTCTTCGTAATGATCCACTATACATACATTTTATCTCTTCCTATGTCAGTAGACAGTTGAGTTGCTTCTACCTTTTGACCCTGATGTAAAATGATGTCATTAATGCATCTATGGACATAATTTTTAAAGTCTGTTTTGCACGCTTCTGCTTGCATGCCCTGAAGTGGAACGGCCACGCAAGTCACATGGAAATTTTACTTTTTTTTTTAGTAACCTCCATGATGAGTTGCATTTTACATTCCATAGTGGTGATTTACATTTTACATTCTTGTGAGTAGTACAAAAGTTTTCACCTTCTCTGTATTCTCACCAACATCAGTCATTTTCTATACTTCTAATAGTGACCATCCTAATGGTCTGAGGCGATATCTTACTGGGAGTTGCATTTCCGGTTCCCTTATGATTAATGATGTTGAGCATCTTTTCATATGTTCCTTGTCTATCAGTATATTTGTTCCAGGAAATAGTCTGTTAAGGTTTTCTTGGCCTGTTTTTCTCTTTCTTTCTTTCTTTCTTTCTCTTTCTTTCATTCCTTCCTTCCTTCCTCCCCTTTCTCTCCTCTCTCTCTCTTTCTCTCTCTCTTTCTGTTTTTTTATATTTTAGAGAAAATTCTGCAGTGTGTTCAGGGTCTCACTGCTAAATCAGACTTGTAGCGATCCACCTGTTCACAGCCTCCCAAGAGCTGGGATATAAAGCAAGCACCACCATGCCCAGTCTCAGTTGCTGTCTCAGCACGCCCTGGGGCCAGGGCCAGCATGGCAGGCCTGGGGATTGAACTCCCTGCCCCTGCACTTGCTTGAAGGTGTTTTAGTCCACTGAACTATTTGGATAGCCTTTTGCCTGTTTTTCAATGAAACTTTTTGTTGTTGAATTGTAGAAATTCTTTATAAATCTCATGCAAAAATACTTATTAATATATGGTTTGCAAATACTTTCTTCCATGCTGTAGATTAGTTGCCTCTCCTGTGTTGATTGCTTCCTCTGCAGTGCAGAGCTATCCAAGGCTTAGCACAGTACTTATTTATCTATTTTTGCTTTTTTTTTTTTCGTCTACTTGGAGTGCCGTCCTCAAACATCTAGGTCATAGCCATCTTTCTAAAGCTTTTCTCCTTTGTTCTCTTCCATGAGATTTGTAGTCTTAGACATTGCATTTAGGTCTTTAATTTTTAATTAACTTTATTGGTGTGCTTGCAGTAAGACAATACTTGCATCTATCATAGGGAATTTGCACCTGTATATAACATACCTTGATTCTCCCTTTCTTCCAAGTCACCCTCCCCTCGATATTTCCTCCCTTTCTTACTTATAAAAACTTTATTTCCATTTTTGTCCTTTTATTACACTTTGATTGTAGATTGGTGGGCTCAGTACTGCTAAAAGAACTGTACTACTTTCAGGGATCTACAGATTCAGTATGATCCCTGTCAAACTCTCAGTAGGATTCTGGTTCACAAATAGAAAATAATTCTAGACGGAAGGCATTTATTCTGGTTTTTCATTTCCCCTCCTCCCCCCCCCCTTCCCCTAGTCTCCTATTCTCCTTTCTATACGAAATTTTTGCCTCCCCAAATCTACTTTGGTCCTTATTTGCTCTTTCTGTTTCTCATGCAAGGAAAACTGTATGATATTTGAACATGTTCGTCTTTTATCTATGTTGTGTTAATTTTTATAGGTGGTATAAATTAAAAACATAATTCCATTCTTTTATATGCAGACAACCAGTTCTTCCAACATCATTTATTGAAGAAACTGTCTTTTTCACACATCATTTGCTCTTGACATCCTTGTTAAAAATGATTTAGTTGTGTAATCAGAATTTATTTTTGTGGGATTTTTTATTCTCTTCCACTGACTGGCATATCTTAATTCTACTACAATTTCTTCATTACTTACACTCACTTGTAATTTCAAAACCTACAAGTGTGAGAATTGTAATTTTGTTCTCCTGTTTCATGGTTGTTTTCACCACTCAGGGGACCCCTGACATTCTACCTTCAGTTTAGAAATTTTTTCTATTTGTGAACCAGAGTACCACTGGGATTTTGAGAGGGATCGTATTGAATCTGTAGATTCCTGGAAGTAGTGCAGATATTTCAGCAGTATTGAATGTACCAATTTACAAGCATGGGGTATCTGTCCATTTAGCTGCAACTTCTTTGATTTCTTTAAAAATATTTTGAGCTTCTTTGTTTGTAAGTCCTTTGCTTCTGTGGTTAGGTTTATTGTAAGTATTTTTTTCTCTTTTTGATACTATAGTAAATGGAGTTTTTTAATACAGGATGCAAAATTTTTATAATAGGATAGCACCTAACAAGAGGACATACCCATGGTGGAAAGGAACAATTGAGGGAGAATTTGTTTAAGGAGAAAGGAAATGCTATCCCCAGAAAAAAAAAAATTTGTTATACAAAGACAGCAAGTATTTACTGCAGTAGCCCTTTTCAAGCATAATGACTGATGCTGATAATTATACCAATAAAATATTATATATCACAGGTTCATTGTGAAGCAATTCCCACATATAATAGATCAATAGAAAAATGATTGCATTAAATGCGCTTCCTCCAAAGTAAACCATTTTGTAGTATGCATACCATAATCATCTGAACATATAAATTCTGCTAACTGGGTTGCAGGAATGTGTGCTACCTTATGGTTTTGCACGCTAGTGATGATATTCAATTCTAAATCTCAGGCAATCAGGTCACTATAGCATCGTTTGTTTAGCAGTGGTTAGGAAATATACTGTGTGATTTATATATGGCATTTATTCTTATATATCATATTTTATATATACATATATAACCTGCATATGCATATATAATAATATTGATTTATTTACATATAGTATCTCTGTGAGAGAAAGAAATAATACATGGAAAGTGTTTTAATACTATGGGAAAGCTAGAGCCGTACATATTTTAAATTTCCCTTTTTTCTGCAGAGAAGAAAGAATTAAATAGCTTTGATGAGAGATGAGACTCCTGGATCAGTCACAAGTTATCAGTGTATGAAGTCATTTCCATTTCTGTAAAAGAAATGTAGATCTCTTTCCAACCTCCGTCAGTCCCATTTTGTAGTATTGATACAACTCAAACTAGTTTGCATTGGCTTAAAAGGAAGAGGAGAAGTACTCCAAGGTGAGAAAATGACTTGAACTGTCTTACTGGGATCTGGAGAAAAGCAACTTCTCTGATATATGAAGGTCATTGCTAAACTGAAGTCCAAGGAACATTTTCGTCCATATCAGGTGCAAATCAAATGCAACGTGGATGAAGTGGGTGGGGGACAGGCACTTTAAAATATCTTTTTTATTATTGACAGATACAGACTGTAAGTTAGGAGATGACTAGTAATTATAGGAACGCAAGACTGTGATTTTATACAAGGTATGGGGTGAGTATAATTTGTTCCATGGAGAGCCAGGATTCATAGGCCTCTGCCTTGAAGGGAAGAGAAGGTGAGACCGCAGACCCTGAATTTGTTTCATTTTAGGTATGTAATGGGCAGCTTAGCTAAGAACTTTCAGGTAGTGGTCTGGCCATCTCATCTTTTGTAAGTCCCGTTTTACAGATGAGAAATGGACACATACAGCTGAGCTGTCCATAGGGCTTGTCTTTCACAGCTCAAGTCCTTCCAGGATGCCACCCGCTTACACTCCCCTACAGCCAGCGGACAGTTCCCAATCAGCAAGCAGAATCTAAACACTGAATTGCACTAGTCCTTGGGCCACCCAGAAATAAGACACAGTCCTTCTAGTTGAGCAGATAGACTTACAATTCTAAGTGAGAGCAGACTGTGCTAAGTATAGCAATAATGAGAGCACAGATAAAAATCTTCAAAAGGAGGATGCCTGAGCGTACGATTTTCACTCTTCTTACGGCTCTGTGCACGTCTTTCTTTTCCCATTCCCTTTAAATAATTTAAGGCTGCTTGAAATTTGGAAAGTCAGCAAATAATTCAGATGCGCTTTTAAAAACGCTACTTTAATGTGCACAGATTTCATGCAGTCCTGTACTGTGTGCTGAGGAAGACACAACACGGTACAAGAGTCACCCTACTCCTTGAAAACTGTAAAGGAAGCTGACTAAAGTCAGACAGAAGCAAATTAAGATATCCCTTCAGTCATTCAGCTGCTGAACGCAGCACAGTCACAGCTCCCTGACTGTACTTTCATCCCAAAATTTAGAGGGAAATCATGCCAAGGGACAATCACTGTTCCCTTCCACCTTCTCCAAGATGTTTGTCTCAAAAGTAGTGTGTTCTGAGGAGAATAAATATCTGATTCAAACTCAGGAGACATCATGGTTACTGGACTCTAGACCAACACATATAGGAGAAAGAAGACTGTTTCAAATGAGCTGCAGTGCCATTACATCAAGCACCCCGTTCTGTTGTGCAAATTGGGACAAGGAAGAGTGGGAAACTCCAATTCTCAATCTACTTCAAAATATGCCTGCTGAAAAACCTTCAAAGCAATCATTTCCTGTGAGTGTTGAGGTAAAAAGCATTATAGGTAGAGGTAGTCAACTGTCTTTTCTACCAGTGTTACCTGGCGAAGAAACAGCAAGATTTTCCTGAGTCAGAAACATATGGGTTCAAGTCCCCAGTGATCTTATTTTGCGTCACTCACTGCTTTTCTTGTCATCTAGGCTAATCTTACTACATTAAATGTCTTCACAAGTTATAGGAAGTATATAGCAAGAAGCTCAGCACGTATAATTAGGCACTCAGAATAGCAGGTGTCTTTGGCTCTCTATTCGGGTTGATTTTATCTTATTCTATTTGCTTCAGGCACTAGAGTGATTCATAAATAGTTTAGAACTTTTTTAAGAAAAAAAATATTTTCACATATCTTTTGCTTGAAGCCAGTCTTACTGATCTGTTTTTTTGCCCTTTAAGCGTGGACACATGAGAACGTTAATACAGCTTAGATGATCACATCTTTATCATGATTTCGGAAGTTAGGTAATTTAAAAATGAATGGAAGAAGAATAGATAAATATTGATTTAAAATAATTCTTTAAACTTTCCCCCAGATCTGGAGGAATAATATGTAAAAATCTGCATCTTTCTCAGTAATCTTTATATTTGTCTAAGATCTAAGAGAAACACACATACCTACAACCTGAAACAAAAGCCCTAGCTGCTCATACTTCTATTAATATTCCGTCTGGAAAGGTGCTAAAAATGACTACTGAAAGATTTGCAATAAGCATTTTCCATGTTTCTGGAAATCTATATATTCTAAATATTTCATTTTCTTGGGTATCACTCAATATGTGACATCTGATTTCAGATTTCTCAGATTTTATACATGTGAAGATCCTGATATTAACATTAAATAATGTTAAGAAAGGTAATTTTTTATTTTCTTTGGCAGTGTATTATTGTTTTCATTTATTAAATCTTAACAGTGAGAGAAACGTGGACAACTGCGTGACATCTTCCAGATTCCTGGAATACATGTATATATCACCTGTATAATAATTTTACAAGAAAGGAGTAGCTATAGAATTCACTGAAAAGAAAAAACCACCATAACAGCATAAATAAACAAATAATGCCTTTTGGATTTTAATGCTCAACACATCTTCACCTTCTGAACAAAAAAGACTTTTTACTTGACAAATAGAGGCAAATAAAATGATCAGAACCCTGGGAACGAATCAGACTGAGGGCAGAAGGAGTAGAAGACGGGATTAGGCAGAAACATGACTCAGAACCTGGTGATAACATGGTTGCAGACATGGAGAATGGCACTACCAGTAACACTTAATTCCTACTTCACGACTGATAACCTTTGCAGCACCTGTAGTGTACGGATCTATATTGCGTTGCTGAGAAGGAAAAGTATTTCAATTATTCAGCTAGATAAACTAATGAACAGGAAGAATTTCTACTTCCTGTTTCAGAAGCAGAATCCATTGCAACGAGATAAAATTAGTGGAGTCTTAGTCTTCAGCATATGGGACGCCTAGTCTTTCCAAAACAAAGCTATGTATTACAGGCACTATCTTTCTTCCGGTGAACATGTCTCTATCAAAGATAAGTTGACTGAAAAAGAAAAAAAAAAGATAGGTTGGCTGAGTATGCTTGTAGTTGTGTCTGCATCTTCTAATCAATTCCACTGATCCTTAGATCTGTTTTGTTTATTTTTCCTCCAGTACCATGCTTATTTTATCACAGGAGTTTTGTAGTATAGTTTCCCATCAGGCACTGTGATTCTCACCCTTTCTTTCATTTGTTGTCTAGGATTGCCTTTGCTACTCTATGTCTCTTCATTTCCAAATAAATTTTAGGGAAGTTTTCTCAACATCTATGAGGTATGCTAATGGCATTTTGATTGGGATTGCATTAAATCTATATAAAAATTTGGGATATGGTCACTTTCATCGTGTTGGTCCTTGCTATCCATGAGCAAGGCATACCATTTTAATTTTTTTTTTTTTGTCTTTTTGAGACAGGGTCTCGCTATGCAGTTCAGGACCATTTTAATTTCTGATGTCCTTGTCATTCTTTTTTTTCCAGAGTACTATTATTTTCAACCTATAGGCCTTTACTTCCTTTCTTAGGTTGACTACTAAGTATTTCTTTTTTGGATGTTAGTGTAAATGGTGCGATTACTCTAATTTTCCTCTGTGAGTTTGTTGTTTATGTATGGAAATATTATTGATTTTTGAGTGCTAACTTTGTTTCCAGCTAAGCTAATGAATATGCTTATTAATGCCAGTATTCCTTAGGTGGAGTTTTTGGGGTTTTCTATGCAGAATATCATGTCATCTGCAAATAATGATAGACTCACTTCTTCCTTTTCTATTCTTCTTCCTTTTATTTCTCTCTCTTGTCTAATTGCTCTGTTCAATGTTTCGAGAAATATATTGAAAAATAGTTTCGTTAGTGGACATCCTTGTCTTTGCCTTGACTTTAGAGTGAAAGCTTAAAGGTTTTCTCCACTTAGTATGATGTTAGTTATTAGTTTGTTTAAAATTTTTTTATCACATTAAGGCAAAGACAACCTATTCCAATTTTCTGCAGAGTTTTCATTGTGAATGTGTGTTGGACTTTGTCAAAAGCTTTTTGTGTATCTATTGAGAGTATCATGTGCTTTTTTTGTCTTTGGCTCTGTTGGTACAGTATATAACTTTTATTATTGATTTGTGTATGTTGAAACATCCCTGCATCCCTGGGTAGAATCCAGTTGTTTATGATATGTCATTTTCTTGACAACATTCTACGTTCCGCTTATTAGTGTTTCATTGAGGATTTTTCTAACTATGTGCATTTTGGAGATTGATGTATAGGTTTTTTTCTTGGTTGAGTCTTTCTATGGTTTGGGTATCAGGGTTAATACTTGCCTCCTAGAATCAATAAGGGAAGCTTGCTTACTTTTCAGTTATATTAGATATAAAAAGTATTGGCATTAAATCTCAAAATTTCTTTTGAAATTCATCAGTTTATCCACTGGGACAGGAAATTTTTGTTGTTGGTAGTATTTTAATTGTGCTTTCAATTTTATTAACAGGTATGGGTTATTCAGAATTTGTATGTCCTCTTGATTCAGATTGAAGACTAAAATTAGATCCATGTCTATCACTATGCACTGAAATAAAGTCCAAATGGGTCAAAGATGCAAACATTATACAGAAAAACTAAATCTAGTGGAAGAGAAAAAAAAAAAAACTGCATGGGAAGTATTTCAAAGAATCATCATCAGTAATTTCATCTTGTTAAAAGGACTTTGTAAATCAAAATAAAACAGCAACAGTGTAATGGGAAAAATTTTGACCAACTTTCACTTAAAGGACTTATATATAAAACATATAAAGCACTGCACAAAAACAATCCCCATAAATTCGAAGGCTAAATCGATAAAAGCATCTGAGATGAATATACACTTCTCAGATGAAGAAATGCAAATGACAAATAAATATATTTAAAAATGTTCAACATCATTGATCGTTTGAGAAATGCAAATTAAAATAACATTGAAATTGCATCTCACCACAGAAAGAATGGCTATTATCAAGAAATCAATCAATAACAAATATTTGTCTGATTGTGGGAAGAAAACATTTTTTTCCAGTATTGACAGGAGAGTAGATTGATATAACCACTGTGGAAACCAGTGTGGAGATTCCTCAAAAGCTAGGAGTAGAGATCCCATGTGAACTACCTATTCACCTTCTGGTTCTTTTCTTTTGTATGTGTTTGGTACATGGGATCACTACACAGCTGTGACTCATAGTGATCATTCTCATCTAACAGTCACATAGCGTAGAAACTGACAGAGAGAAGGAGGAATTCCAAGAGCCCTTCCTGGTCCTTGTATCAGTCTGGGAAGTTTATATTTATAATCTCATGGATGTTATTGGAATATTGTCAAGTTAATCCTAATCTGCTATTTCCATGGCAAGAATGAAGACACTAAAGCATATTCATAGTTATGGGGAGCCAAGGAGCCCTAAGTCTAGCCATGGTGATGGCTACCCCGAACAAAGACCTTGATGGAGATTTTTGTTCAGCCATGAAGAAGTAGCTTGAGGATCACTGACTGAGAATGGCATGAAGTAGGTGAGCGCTTTGTACTGGGCTAGCTAGGGGGACTGCATTTACCTCTGCAGTATGTAGAGAGGAGGATGTACAGAGAGTAATGTGCATTACACAACTGAGATGTTATCTAATGATTTGGGGTCTGTGCTTCTGCTCTGATGTGTAATCTTTCAAGCCCCAGGAAGTCGTAACCTCTATCTCAAACAATAGCGTAGGGAATTGCCTCTTTGTCCTGTCTTGACCCAGCTCACATTAAAGATCAGCAGATGAAGGTTTCTGGGGGAACATGCCTTCTGTCTTCAGAGACTACCACCAGCACCTCGACTAGACCAATGTGCATGACTCAAAGCCAAATGCAGGGATAAGGAAAACTTCTAGCCAGCTCTGTGCACAACAATACATGGAAATCAGGTCAGGCACAGCCAAACTGGAGACAGCTACTCTGCCTTCAGGGAGAGTCACCCAGCTGGTGCTCCGTACTTCAGTACCACTCATCTGACTAGAAAAGAGAAGTGTAAGGACACTTATGGTCTTGGTGAGGCCATAATGCATAAAATACATATGCTTGTTCAGAAAAAGAATATAAGATAATATTATTCCCTTTCTGAATATTTACCTTAACCAGCTGAGAAATTCACTCCAAACGTTACCTTCCTTCGGACTGATTAGACTGCACTATTCCCAATTTTAATCTGAATCATTCCTTTGTCTCCTACTACACACCAACACACACACACACACACACACACACACACACACACACGCACGCACACGCACACACAGACACGCACATACACACACAGAGGAAGAAAGAGCCCGGTGTTTTCCTATTGTTGTCTTCTCATCTTTTCTCTTGCATATTTTACTCTCATTTCCCTATTTCTTCTCTGTATTGATTCCCCTTCAAGGTCTTTCTGGTATGCACGTTGGAAGTCTCGTTCCATGTTCAGCTCACTCGGAATCATCGAACTTTGTGAAGAATTTTTCTCCTAATCCAACCTCAGCTAAGTCATAGTTCCTTTTAGAAAGGGTGTAGCTCTATTCCTGACTGCCCAATAGAACCAATAGCGGTGCTCTTTATTATGGATATTTACACCTCCCCTTCAGAAGTGGGTTGACCTCAGCCCCTTCCTACAGATACATGAACACTAAGTTTCCCAGGTACTACAAATGCTGAAAACAGCATCAACATGGTCCCCGAGCAAGAGTTTAGCTTTTCCATCTTTCTTCCTGGTTCTTTTCAAGGCTGGTGCATAATATGTTCTCCATAAATACTGAATTAAATAAACATGCCAAACGTTTTTCATTCATGAACTCCATAACAAGTCATGGCCCTCATTTCTTTATGTATAGCTGTTTTCGAGAATTTGGAGCTCAACCTTTCCTACAGAAAATATAAAGTCATTTCTCTAAGGAATTTTATGCTTGCAGGAGAGACATTTCATGTTACTGATAATGCTACAGACGCCTACCTGGATATCACATGAAAGTGTCTTGTCTCGGTTGATAAACAACCCATGTTCAGTCCAAATATGCTGACCTTGAGTGAGATTAATGAACAAGACAGGTGAAGTCAGAGGGTCCAAGGAAGTAAGAAATCCCACATATTCAACTTAAATGGTAAATCATTTCAGAACAATATAATCAGTGGAGCTGTACTTACTCTGTGAATTTTAGAAGTGTCATTTTATTAAAAGATTTGAGAAGCATTGATAATTGCAGGTAGTCAGGAAAATCCTCAGTGTTCAGTTCAAATCACATCACAGTTTGTTATGGTCAGTATAGCATCAAAAGTCAGTCCCAACATGAATTTCTTCCAGGTTTCTAGTTGTTTGTAACAGAATAACTAGACTGTCACCAACTACCATCACTGCAAATGAAATAGGAATTCTTCCCCACTGAGAAGCACTTCAAAAGTCAAATAAATAAAGCTTCAAGTGGAAAAAAATTATTCCATTTTTTTTTTCTTTATTGGAGACAAGCTCTTGTGATGTAGTACAGTTTGGCCTTGAACTCTGTACATAGCCCAGGATGGCCTCAAAATTTCAGCATTTCTCCTGCCTCAGTCTCTGAAGTATTGTTACTACAGGAATGTACCACCATGACCAGCTCTTTTAACCCACATTCTAGAACATAGCATTGGTCCTTAAGAACCCACACTTAAAGATTATTGGGTTAAAGAGAATTTGGATGGAGCAAATGTAACATTTATTAGTTCTATGGATTATTTAACAAGTCATTGAAGGTTGCTGAGATTTTCCTCTCACTCTTAAAATGAAGATAGAAACATAGGTAGTTGCTATAGCAGGTAGTAATAGCACACGTCTGTAGTTCCTGGTGCTTAGGAGGCTATGGCAGGAAGACCACAAGTGACTGGCCTTGAGAAACTTAACCAGATCTTGTCTTAAAGTTTAAAATGTGCTGAAGATTTACCTCAGTAGTAGGTCATGTTTGCCTAGAACATGTAAAACTTTAATTTCTTCCAGGACTGAAAAAGGAAAAGAAAGAAAGATAGAGGCAGGCGAGCAAGCAAACAAGCAAGGAGGATAAAGTAAATAACTGCTGCTTTGTACTTCTAAGGTTCATAGTGTTTATGAAACATAATGGAACATTTTATATGTGGTAAATGCTCAGTGGGAACTGCTAGGAAGTCAAAAGTTAGAGACAATGAGAAATAGTGAGATAGATCTTTTGGAGTAGAGAAGGGGACCAAGAGATGGACGAAGAGGGGCAAAGAATTAAGATGTGTCATTACACATACTAATGCTCCGTGAAGAATGCGCTCACTATGCAGTGTACACAGAGGTAAAACTAGAAATTGGAAAACAAGTCATACGATGCAAAAAGGATCTAAGTAGCAAGGAGGCCTGCCTGTCACCCCCGAGCTAAGCAGTTCCTACAGACACGTAGTATTCTGAAGTTTCATTTGTACATACTTCTTAACTTTTTCTTCTGAGCTGCCGCAATCCTGGAAGCCTTTAGAAGTCTAATGAAGTAGCACGGATTTGCAAGTATTTGGTTTCTAGTGAACAGAAATGCACTTTGTAAAAGTAAATCTCAGCTTTGGGAGTGAAGTGACATTTTCTGAGGGAGAGCTTCTGTCTGTCAGGCAGCATGCCTAGCGAACTCAGGGTAGGAGATCTGCGTGCTCAACCACAAATGTGATTAGGTTTACAGATCAGCAAAATAAGAAAGATCAAAGCTCTGATATTAAGCAGATTGAAAAGCCTAGAGCTTTCTCTTGCAAGAAAAGTTGCTCTTTGCCCCTAATCTTTCTAATCTTGACCTCACAGAAGAGGCTTTCCATTTACGACACTGTTATCAAGATGCAGAATCCAATCGGGGGCCAAATTCCACTTTCTATTAGCATGGGTGAACACACGCTCAGTGAAGAAATTGGCAACTATGAAAATTCCATGAATTAAACAGAATTTCTAATTTCACTAATTGGTGTTCAGCACAACACATTGAGTTTTGTGAAAAATTAAGGAGAACAGGGTCATGTATTTATTCTTAATTAATCAAGGTTTCTTTTCTTTCCCAAATGGTTGGAACTTTGTGGTCCTCATATAGCAGTTTGTGTGGTGAATAATTTATTTATTTAATTTATATTTGGCACAGGGTCTCGCTAAGCATCTCAGACTCACAGCGATCCTCCTGTTTTCAGCCTCCCCAGTGCTGGATTTCACACATGCGCCACCATGCTGGGGATTGGTCACTGATCCAGCACAGCCTGGGGGCAGGGCTGGTGTGGCATGCAGGACTGGGAATAAAATTTTTAGACTCAAAAGTAAATGTGTAGTTTGTGCTAAGGTAAAACCCAAATTGCTTTCACAGCTGTACAGGAGTGTTTTGGAAATCTGAAATTGACAACACACAGGCAGAAAATGAGGTTCTGACCTTACTGATTTGTATTATTCTGGAACAACATTGCCCTGATGGAGGTGGTGAACTTTTCCTTATCCTGAATATTAAGGAGACTGGAACACTTTGAAATGTCTGTTTATTAGTAAATTGGCCATGTATGGGCTGCTATCTTGGGACAATGTGGAACACATCAGAAATGCTCACAACAGAATCTGTAATAGAAAGCAGTTAATCTTAGTGAAACAGGAGCTACCTCACTGTATCCCGATTCCCTAAGGTTAAGATAATGCCATCACTGATATATGCACTACCATGTGTCCCCTTGCTTCCACTATTAGTCTACTTAAGAATTATTTATGGTGCCTCTAGTGTCTTGAAATGAAGAATTTTCTTCTTTATTTTTAGGTCTTTGGTTGTATAAGAATACATTAGGAAAATGTTGTGTTTTTCCCCTCTTTCTCTTTTCTTTTAGCTGGTATTGGCACTTACCAGATAAATTGCAGGTAGTTCCCTGGGCTGCTGTGCAGAATTCCCAAGAGCTTGCTGCCTTCAGGTCCTCCCTATATGTTCCTCAGCATCACAGCTTGCTGTTCATAGGCGGCAGGAATTAATTTCTTTCCTTGTCTATGCAACATCGTCATTCCCCTCTCTTCCAAGTGAGTTTAAAGACCCAGAATTCTCTCCCCTCTTGCATTGCAATCTTGAAGTGTAGTTGACACACAGTACAGGCTATACAATATATGTGTTTAAAGACAGGCTTTGAAATATTTTCACAAATGTGTCCTCAACAAAGGTATCAGCAAAATTAAAACAATCACGTAAAGTATTAGAATTCCCAAGCTAGTTGGCAGAAGAGAATTACTGTGTCCCATCAATTGAGCAGCAGTAAGAATTACAAAGGAGAAAGTGGGTCTTGTGCAAGAGGCAAATGCAATAGCTCCAGAAATGAAGAAAAACTTGACAAAAAGGCTAAACATCATGGAAAAGATAAAAACAGCCCAGAGGAAAGTGTGAAGCAGTCCACAGTGTCAACCGCGAGTCCCACAGTAGAGGAAAAGCCAACTTGACAATGACAGCATAAGGCTGGAGATGAGCTGAAGAGCTGACTAGCAGCTCCAGTGCTAGGAGAAGCCCACAGTTATGTCAAGCTGTAAATCTGGTGAGGAGATTTAATCTGAAAGTCGTTCTTCCTGCATGGCAGGCTAGCTTTGGAAGAAATGCCGTGGCGACACTCAGCACATCACAGTGTTCTTACCCGGAGCCATGTCAACAAGGGATTTATTGTGTGGCACTGAACTACTCTGAGGACCAGAAGTCATAGAAAAATCACACGTTGGTACCTCAGGGGACACACCGACAGAGTGCCATCTGTGAAATGCCATCAAGAAGAGGGGACAAATTAGTTATAGACCCACTGAGAAATTTAAGCAGAGACCATCTTGGACTGTGGAGGCCAGGGTGGTCAGCAACTCTGTCCTTTACAGTGAGGAGTGAGTAGGACACACTGTTCGGTTTTCTAAAGGGTCTGGTTTGGAAATAACTAGAGTGTAGCTCAGTGGATTGCTTGCTCCCCTCATTAGCCACTCCTGGACCAAACACAGTGGTCTCTTTGCTTTCTCTAGGTCTCTCTTATGGCTAAGGATATTCCCAGGCTTGGGGGATGGGTCCGACATAGATAGCCAAGGATCTCTGGAATAGTGGAGCACCTAAGTAACCAACACCCTGCCAAGTCAGTTGAAGTGAGTAGTGACTCCACGTGCACAGACAGAAGCCAGTACTAAGAAGCTGCCGGAGGGAACATGGCCCTGAGGTAGATGACAGAGCTCAGAATGGCCCTACCATGTGGGACAGACAAGGCTGGGGTCAGAAGTCATGCAGCGCCATCCAGCTCAGTGGTGAGGATCCCTCCTGCACATCTGATATATCCCAGTAGCACAAGCCAGGGAAGTAACTTTTCCAGTCCAAACAGGGACTAGAAAATCCTTGGGAGGATTTTTTTTCCTTCTTCTCTTCTCTTCTCTTCTCTTCTCTTCTCTTCTCTTCTCTTCTCTTCTCTTCTCTTCTCGTCTCCTCTTCTTTCTTTTTCTTCTCTTTCTTTTCATTTTCCTTCTTTTTTCTTTCCTCCTCCCCTTTCTTTTCCTCCTCCTCCCTCCTCTTCCTCTTCTACTTCAGGATGCTTTGTTGTTGTTGTTTTCTCTTAGTTTTATTGCGTTTTGCTTACTTATTTTAAAACTCTTTAGTTGGATTTTTATCTCTTGCTTTTAAATCATTTTTATTATATGTTTGTGATGCATAATAATTAACATTCATTTTGGATGATTGGTGTACATACCTACTGCTTTTCGGTCATTTTAGAATGGGCCCATCCTCTCTGTCTTTCCTTAGATTCTCTTCCTAGCACTATGAAGCCTACCTTATTTCCTCTTGTTCCTCTTTTATTTTGTCTTTTTAATAACTTTTATTCTCTATTTTCATACTAAAAAAGCCGTGAAATACTTAACCTTGTGATGCTGAACTATTTCACATCAAACCAAGGTTGCGTGGTACCCCAGTGGGTGCATACTGCACGTTTTCTTTGTCCATTCACCTGGTAACCCTAAGGGCTGGTAACCCGGATGTGACGTAAGGCACGGAAAGAGGGTGGCTATTGTCACCTTCTGCTGCTGCTCCCTTTACTGCTACATGTCTTCTGTCACCTCCCACTTGGTGTGCGGTGCCCCCCTGCCATCCTGCTCTGCCTTGGAGACAGCTGATGATGGACAGAAACCTCTGCTGGTTGAGCCAAAATAAATCCTTCTTCCTTTAACTTTAGGTGTTGGGTGTTTCGTCTGAGAAGTGAGAAAGGGAAAATGGCCATTATTGCCTGAAATAGTTACAACTCCTCCACAAACACACAGACCACAAATGAAAGGACAGACCCCCACGCAAACAGAGTCCGAACATAAGCAGCGTTGTCCATCATATGCTCAGACAAAGAGGCTTCAGGCAAACACTGATCACAGGAGATACAGAAGGTCATTGCGCTTTGGCAAAGAGAAAAATGTAATAGCATGAGATAACGTATAAATACATATCAGGAAACTGGAAGATCCCAAATAGTCTAGTAAAAGGCAACGAGATAGATGTGGTTATTAAAAACTGTACCAAGTAAGAAAAGCCAGCTGGAATATCCTAGAATTATCACAGATCCTCCTCAAATTCCTCCATGAAATTGAAAGGTAAATGAACTAAGCAACCACAAAGTACAGAACAATTTCCTTTCCTTCTTAATATATGTTTAGGACAAGACCTATAGGGTCTACAGGGTCTCACTACATATATCAGACTCATAGTGATCCTCCAGTCTTCAGCCTCACAAGTGTTGGGATTACAGGTACATGGCACCACACCTAGCCTCAATCGCTGTCTCAACGTGCCCCTGGGATAGGGCCAACGCTTCACACTGGGGGTTGAACCCCAGCCACTGCTTTCTGCCTAACTAGGTGCTTTGGTCCACTGAACTATCTGGTCAGCTAATTTTCTTAATTAATGTAGATGTAAAAATTCTCAACAAGATACTTAAAAATAGAATGCAACAAAACTGTTAAAACATCATACATCATGACTAAGAAGGCTTCATTGCAAGGGTGCAGGTGTGGTTTGGCATATGTAAATCAGTAAATGTAATACCTTATGCAAAAAAAAAAACTAGGTGTAAAAATTACACAGTCATCTGAATAGAGGCAGCAAATTTGAAAATGCCTTTGAAAAATTCAAGGCATTTGAATTTTTAGAGGTTCTATTAAAAATGAAACCTCTGATGAAATGTTCAGATGAAAATCATCCATCAAAGACTCGTCCCGAAGGCTGACACTAACAACAGTTCTACAAAGTACTGTCTATGGTCCCAAACTTAATCCTGAGGGGATTTGACCCT
>PVJA010020871.1:0-36313 GCA_004027025.1 Myocastor coypus | reverse complement strand
ATAGCACTGAAGAAAATGAAATACTTAGGAATCAACCTAACTAAGGAAGTAAAAGACCTTTTCAATCAAAACTATAGTACTCTGAAAAAAGAGATCTTAGAAGATCTCAGGAAATGGAAAGATATTCCCTGCTCCTGGATAGGAAGAACCAACATTGTGAAGATGGCCATACTCCCTAAATTGTTGTACAGATTTAATGTAATACCTTTTGAGTTAGGCTTTTAAGCTCCTCATTTTGTAAGTGAGGAAACTGAGGCTCAGGTAAATGAAGTTCTTACACTGCTGCCCCCACAACCCCTTTCCCGAGCCTAGCTAAGGTGTGAAGCGCAGGACTGTGCTGTTTTAAGAGGAAAAAAAAAATCCTTGGGTACTCTCCACACATCTCCTAGAATTGTTGGCTAAGGAAGAATGTCCATGCCCTTCAGAGACCTTCCCCCAACACATGACCACTGCCCAAGTCTTGAAATACTGTTCTTTGAAGTCACCCACTTTCCCTCTCTCAGTTTTCACTGTCTTCTCCACTTGTTTGTCCAGTTTAAACAGAGAGATGAGGGCCTGGCGGGATGGCTCAGTGGTCTAAAGTGCCTGCACGCGTCTGCAAGGACTGCAGTTCGATCCCCAGCACCACATGCTGTGCCAGCTCTGCCTTGAGGGCAGGCTGAGCTGGCCATAAAAATAAATAAACAAGCAAACAAAAGTTCTGAAACAAGAAAAAAAAATAAATAAAAATAAAAAAAGTAAAATGCACCCAAAATATCAGATAATTCATATAAAAAGAAATGTATGATAATATCTCAGCAATTATTGTACTAGGCAGGCACTTTTGCTACTCAGCTATATCTCCCGCCATGCAATCTTCATACTGATTGTGTGTTAAAATAATGGTATGCTGGATATGTTAAGTAAGACATTTTGTTAAATTCTTCTTTAATGTTTTAAAAATGGTAGCTACTAGAAAATTTTAAATGACATATGTGATTAATATATTTCTATTGAACATACTAGTTTGGAACTGTTTACAGTGGTGATTTTTTTCAATGAATTTTTAATTTAATTTTTTTTTTCTTGTTTCAGAACCTTTGTTTATTTATTCACTCATTTTTATGGCTGGCTCAGCCCACCCCAAGGGCGGGGCTGGTGCAGCATGTGGTGCCAGGGATGGAACCGCGGTCCCTGAAGCTGCCCAAGCTTTCCCAAGCAGGTGCTTTAGATCACTGAGCCATCCTGCCAGGCCCAGTGGTGATTTTTTTCAGCACACGACTTCTAATTAAAGGCAAAATTCATCTTCTCATTGTTATTTTCTGTTAAACCAACTTCCCATGTACTCAGATCTGTCTAACGTAATGGTAATTTGTATTTGTCCTTTTTTGTGAATTTTGTACCGGGTCCCACTACAAAGCTCAGACGCACAGTGATACTCCTATTTTCAGCACCCCCACCCCCCAGTGCGGGGACTGCAGGTGTCCACCACCACGCCTGGTCTTGGTGGTTGGCTCAGCGCACCTGGGAGCAGGGCCGGCAGGGCATGTAGTGTGGGGGATTGAAATCCGGTCCCTGGGCTTGCATAAGCAGATGCTTAGTCTGCTGAGCTATCTCTCTGGCCCTGATCTTATATCACCAAATTTACAAAATCCGTTCTTGCAAGGAGTGTTGCAAGACTTGTAGGATGAAACGAATTTGGAATGCTCCCATGGCCATACATACCCCGATAGAAGGAAGAGCGGAATATGAAACCGTCTCTTGTCTTCCCATAAAGAAAAACTTTCCAGGCTGAGTGTATAGTTCTGAGGTGAAGAGCTTGCTTAACATTAAAAAAAGCCAGAGTCTGATCCCTAACACTGAAATTAAAGGGAGAAGGAAAGAAAGTTCTCTTAGAACTTTTCCCAAAATGAACCTCTTCATTTGCATCAATTCATAAACTTTCAGTGACATACATATATTTTAAATTGTACATTATATGAAATATAGTTTATATATTGATTCTGAACTATATTTGTCCTATTTATTTATTTATTTATTTGGTACGTGGTCTTTCTACTCAGCTCAGACTTGTGATCCTATCTCAGCCTTCCTAGTGCTGAGATTGCAGGCATGTGCCACCATGGCCACTTTCTTGTTCTTTTTTTTTCTTTTTGTGTGTGTATATGTGTGTGTGTGTGTGTGTGTGTGTGTGTGTGTGTGTGTTCAGGGTCCCCTTTCACAGCTTGGACTTGTAGTGAGCCTCCTGTCTTCAGCCCCACTAGTGCTGGGATTGCAGGCATGCACCACCATGCCCAGACTCCATTGCCAGCTCAGCACGCCCAGGGGCAGGGCCAGGTAGGCATGCAGTGCCAGGGATTGAACCCTGGCTCCTGTGCTTGCCTAAGCAAGTGATTAGTCCACTGAGCTATCTCACCATCCCTACCACCATGCTCACTTGCAATTCATTTATTTTTAAGTATATTCATGTTTCATTGACATTTATTTTTTGCTACTACTAAAAGACTTTGAGTCGTGAAGTTTCTGGTATCACATCTTCTCTTCCATTTAAGTTTGGATGTATTATTTTTGTATAAAAGCACAATACTATCACTGAAATTTTAACTCTTAGACATAAATATCAGTTCCCAAAAGATAAAAATAATGGTCTATCTATTTATCTATCTTCTCATCACTGTAAACAATCTGTATATTCATTTTTAAATTATTTGGTAAAAGGTTTATTAACCACAACATCTAGAACTAGAAGTCGTTATGCCAACCTTCTCAGAATAATTGATAAATATGTACTAAGAGAAAAATTTTAAACAACTCTATAACCTAACGATTGATATCTTCTCTACAAAGTACTTACTTTAATACAAAGTATTGAGGAGCGAAGTATAGCTCAACGATGGGCACTCGCCTGGCATGCCCAAGCCCTGGTTCTATCTTTGGTACTACAACATGAAGGGAAGAAAAAGGGAAAAAGGAAAACAAGGGCGGGAGGGAGGAAGGCTTTGAGGAAATGCTCTATCTACTTCCTCAGAGATGCAACAAGGACTCGGCTGTCAGTCAGCTTCCTCGCTTCTAACCAGAGGCACATTTTGAGAGCTAGCAATTTTCCTTATATTCCGGCATAGATAGTATATCACCTTCTTGGAGTTTAACACCCATTGGTATACAAATAGCCTTAGGTGTACAATAGGAATGAAATCCACTTAATTTCACATAATTCAGAAATTCTCCCAAATTATTCAGCTACATATTTGTCTTGTGGTTTGTGGTTGCTGTATTTTGGTTTCTGTTTAATTTTTTTGAGACAGGATCTTGCGATGTAGTTCAGGCTGGCCTTAAGCTCATGTGTAGTTCAGGCTGGACTCAAACTTGCAGTGATCTTTCTGCCTCTCTCTCCCAAGGGTTGAGCTTAAAGGCATGTGGCACCACATCCAGTCCTCATAGCATGCCTGTTGGAAAAAAGATTGCCTGGTCTAACATCATAAATTGACCGAGGGCTGGTGGTATAGCTGAGTGGATTAAGCCCTTGCTTAGCGAAGCGCAGGGGCCAGAGTTCGATTCCTGGCCCTGCCTGCCGCACCAGCCCAGCTCTCCAACGTGCTGAGCCAGCGATGGAGTTTGGGCGTGGTGGCATGCACCTGCAATCCCAGCACTTGTGAGGTACAAGCAGGAGGATTGCTATGAGTCAGTAGTGAGACCTTGTACAAAAAAAGAGAAAAAAAAAAAAAAAAAAAGAAAGAAAGAAAAAGACATAAATTGACCAAAATTTTTATTCACTATTCACCTAAGTTAAATTCACAATTCTTTCGTTGGGGAGAATGTATTTAAGATTGCACAGACTGAGAAATTAAGGTAGAAATCATTTTTAAGTGAGTAATAGGAAATCTTAGACCTTAAAAAATCCAACAAGTAGTTATCCAGTGCCTTTGATAAGCTAGGAAGAAGAAAAGCCATGCAGACTGTGATAGCGCAGGCTGTGATAGGAACCGACCAGTGCCCTATTTTCAAACTACTCACTGATGGTAACTTCAAGGATCCTACGCTCCATCTGAGGAAGACAGCTGTGAGAAGCTGTCCATTGGTGTGCTAGAGGCACTGTGCTGGTTTGTTGTAACCTCTAGACTGCCTGACGTCGTGGCTGTCTCTGTTCTCTTCCAGATGTTCACTTCCATCATATTTGCTGCGATTGGATTCGTGGGCGCTGGGTACTCATTTGTCATCTCAGCCGTCTCCATCAACAAGGGTCCTAAATGTCTCCTGAGCAACAACACGTGGATCTACCCCTTCAAAAATGGGTAAGGCTCTCCTGCAATACCATGGGTCCCCAGTGGGGGCACGGGAAGATAAATCATCAGGCAACACAGTCACGTGGTCCTCTTTGCAGTTTCCTTTTTTAATTTTATTTATTTATTTATTTTTTCCTTGTTTCAGAACCTTTATTTGTTTATTCACTCATTTTTATGGCCAGCTCAGCCCGACCTGAGGGCAGGGCTGGCACAGCATGTGGTGCTGGGGATCGAACCGCGGTCCCTGAAGCTGCCCAAACTTTCCCAAGCAGGCGCTTTAGACCACTGAGCCATCCCGCCGGGCCCCTCTTTGTAGTTTCCAATGTGTCGCTCCCTGAGGCAGGGCAGGTGCCCTGGAGTGAGAGAAGTCATGCAAAATTCATCTGCAATTGCTTTCTTTTCTTCTCTTTATGTGGCACTGGCAACAGAGCTGGGGCCTTGCAAGGTTAGGCAGGCGCTGTGTCTTGAGCAGTGTCACAGCCCCAGCTTCTCTCCTCGCCTTCTAACGTGGGCCAGAGAAGCGGCTGACAGAGGGCCCTTCAGCGTGCCTAAGCAGAGGAGGAGATGGCAATGCATCCAAGTACTTATTAGCAGCAATGCACAGCAACTGATCCTGTTAATACACAGAGTAGTGGCCTCCTTACAGATCTCACAGGAGAAAAATGAGAACGGCTACTCACCAGCTGGGCTGGAAGGCTTTCACTAGCACCTAGGTGCTGACAACGGCACAATCTGTTAAGGTACAAATACACAAAAAAGACATCGAAAATGCTTTCAGTTCTTCATCAGGTTTGACAATCGACAGCATAAAAAAACACTTCATACTTTCATAGTACATTACAGGTTGTAAATAATGTTTTTCCTAGCAAATTTATAAAATGTAATCTTCATAGCAAACTTAAAGGGTCTCTCTCTCTCTCTCTCTCTCTCTCTCTCTCTCTCTCTTCCCCTCCCTTTCTCCCTCCCTCCCTTCTTTTCTGAGACAGGGTCTTGCTATATAGCTCTTATACCCAGGCTGGCCTTAAACCTACAGCGATCCTCCTGCTTCAGCCTCACAAGGGCTGGGATTACAGGCATGCACCTCCCAGCAGGCTCACATTTTGAAATTAACATCCTTCTGCCCACAGTTGCAGCACAATAGCTGGTGACCATCTGAGGCTATTTAAATTTAGTTAAAATGAAGTAAAAGTTAAGCTTTGAATGCTTCCATCACCCGAGTGGCCTCCTGGGTGCTCACAAGCCATATGGGGCTTGTAGCAGCTGCACTAACAGTGCAGGCTGAGGGCAGACCCATCTCCACCGATGCTCCATCAGGCAGGGCTGACCTGCAGTGCTGTCCTCTGAGGCAGCCTGCACAGGGCCCTTGGCTCATCACTTCTGCCCTTCTGTCTACACAGGGACTGACCCTTCCCAAGGGCTCAGGAAGTGGGGCTGCAGAGTCTTTCTGCACAAAGCACATGGATCCACTGAAAGAGCCCATGTGCAGCAGTGCCTCTGCATCCCCAGGGGCACTTGTTCTAGGATCCCTGCAGACCCTGAAATCTGCAGGTGCTCAAGTACCTTCTAGAAGTGACGCAGCATTGGCACATCACCTACACAGCCGAGCTGGTGCCTCCCGCCATCGCAAGCTGTTCAGAACATCTAACACGGCATTTGACTCCATTGTGTAGAGAATCATGGCCAGAAAAATCCTGTACATGTTTAGCAAAGACACAACTTTTTATTATTGTTTATTCAAGGTTGGTTGAATGCACAGGTATGGAGGTCAAGGGTGCAGAGGGCTGATGGTACAAACTCAAACCCCTTTGTGTGAGCTACATTGAGATCTGCAAGAATGTTGGAGAACAGGCTTCGGATAGGGAGGTGGAGGCCCTGGTCCTGTGATGCAGATCTCTCTGTGCACCCTACACCAAGTCCCTCCCTGTTCTCATAGGCAAAGAGGGCAAAGCCTCCAGCAGCTTCCTATCATGCGCAGGGGCTCCCTGGTGTGTTAAGTTTGCTGTGGTAAGTCTCCTTGTCCCGAGGTTCCACCCATCGGGCTGGCTTGCTAGAACACAGGACCAGAAAGTGGCGATTTGAATACCAAGACCTCCGGCCATAGCTTTAAGCAGTTAGAAGTCTCTATACAGAGGTAATTGCAAAGCCGCGTTTCCCACTGCCCAAGCCACCTGTGGGGTACCGAAGCTTGCCTCCAACTGTCCACGGGCTTTTGTCGCCCATGCCCTGACTTCACAATTAAATCCTCCTCTGACGTCAGGCTTCGTTGCGCAAGGCGTGCACTATGCCCTGTTCGCCCCAGGAAGACCCTGGGGCTGGAGGGACTGGGCCGTGCATGACCTTTGGATGGCACACTGCCCTGTCATGCTGCTGGCTCCTGACCTTCCAAATCCTCTCCCGCTCCCTCTCCCTCCATTGGCTCCAGCCCCCCAAGGCCTTCGGGGCTCATCTGGTTTCTCCTACCAGCAGCTGTACCTTCTGCAGTTTGGTGTTGCTCACTTTACAGAATGCCTCACCCTCCCTGTTTCACTCCATCCTCACACAAGGTCTGGGAGGTTTTTGGCTCCTGCCCTGCAGGTAGGAGTAGGCACGAGCACAAGAGGACAAGCAGCTTGCCCAGAGGCGCGGCTTTCCGCCCCATCGCGGAGCCCACGTTTCCTAAACGCTGGGTCACGGTGCTGTCTCTAGGGCTCCTACCCTGGCTCGCCTCGAGTGCTTCTTGAGGGCTCCCTCTCACAAGGCTCACCTTTTCCTCTGCTATCCTGGGAACTTCCCTGACCCGCCAGGCTCCAGCCTGTGAACCTCGAAGTAGTTGTTATGGCTGACACTGCGCCCTGAGTACACAGGGCCTGAGTGAGGATGGGTGTCGCTCCTCGCCACCCACAGCAGCGACAGTGGTGGCTGCTCTCCTTCCTGGCCTTTGTTTCTGCTTCCCCTTTCTCCTCTCTTCTTTCCTGACGACTTTCTGTCCTTCTCTGACTTCCCTTTCTCTCCCTCCATTTTCTTTCCTCCCTTACCTTCTAGCTCTTTGTCCTGCAACAATCAAGAGCTAGGTATGTATACAAGCCTTAGCCTTCTCTTACTTAATCTTCCTAATAAATTGAGAAGAATTTCCCATCCCTTGAATCGAAAAATGAAATTCAAAGGGCCAGTTGGTAGAGACTCCTCAGTTGATAATTAGCAGAAGGAAAGCTGTTTTGTTTTGTTTTGTTTTTTAATAATCAGTATCTTCTTTGGGCTGGAGCTCATTTCAAATGCAAACCCAAAGCCAGAGATGGGCATTGTGCCCTGAGCACATGGTTGGTTACTGTGACAACATGGACAGCGCCTCCCTATGCAGAAAGTGATGATAGTAGTGAAGGAGAGAATACAGCCAACTGCGTCTACCCTGCAAACCATATTAAGGAAACATCTAGAAGGAAAAGGATAGCTGAGACACTTCCCTGGTTTCCTTTGAGGTAGAACCTTCTCCCACCCAAAGTCTTCCTATCTGAGACAGTTGCCAACCTGCCTTGACCCTGAGCAGATGGAACGGAAGCAGCTTGTAGAGGACAACAGGGATGGCAGGGGCAGGAAAGCCAAGAAAAGCATTGCGAGACACTTCCCTGGAGAGGGCACATCCTGCCTGCCCCCAGCCTGGGGCCAGAGCTGAGTGGCGAGAGGGCTTTCACATCAGAGTGTGTGAACACAGAAGGAGGGGGCCGGTGAGACGGCACAGCAGTCTAAAGCACCTGCTTAGGAAAGCTTAGGCAACCACAGGGACCACAGTTCGATCCCTGGCACCACATGCTGCGCCAGCCCCACCCCCAGGGCAGGCTGAGCTGGCCATAATAATAATAATAATACAGAATGAATGTAATTCAGTGTTGTACCCTCATTCTCTCTTAAGACAAGCTGCACTTGCATAGCTCGATTGCTAATTAGCAAGGAACTTCACAACCTGCTTGTGATCCTGTGCTCAAAGGAGCTAAAGCCACATTAGAGTGAGACTAGATTGTACGCCATGTCCCCTGCCACCACGAAGCAGGAAATGCTTCACAAATGTTAGCAACCAGTACTGACCTTGGCCAGCTTCCGACGCAGTTGTGCCTCTGCTGCGCCCTGGTCGGGAGGCCTTGACCAGCGCGTTCAGCTCTTGCGTTCTTCATCTGTGAAACAGGTAACAAAACCATCACAGGTTCAGGTGAGAATAACGGCATGTTCGTAAAGCACTTGGCACAGTTCCAGCCACATTTTTATTCACTGTTACGAATCCTTAGAAAGGAATTCCTTATTATACTTCTTATGTTTTGTTCTATAAGGGTCTATGATGTTCATTATACTTTCTACAATACTTTGCTTTCATAATGATTTTGACAAGAGAAGAGAACCTTCTGACGAGAAGGTTCAAGGAGGATAGTCTCTTCACCATAATTCAAATAACCCTCAATTAACATACTACTGTACATAGTGTTAATATCATAAATAAGCCATATCTTAAATATATTACAGGGGTGCAACTATAGACGCAGAGTTTGTGTGAGAGGTAAGAGCACTGGCATGGGAGTTAGGCCAGATCCAGCTACTTCCGCTTCCTAGCTGCAACTTTTTTGTACAGAAAGTGGGCACACCTTCACCCCCTTGCTCTCTGAGGGCTGCTGTGTCGCAGGCCCCGCCTAAGTGCCACAGTGCAACTTGGCAATGTTGAGAAAAATGGTAGAAAGCCAGCACCTCAGTGGTTCCCACTCAGCTGGGACCCAGTAAGTAGCAGCTGCTGTATTTACTGAACACTCCTTGTGCTGGGAGGGACACTGGAATACAGATGGAATGGCACAGACTTTGCCCTTGTGGGAAGACAGACAATAGACAGATGGTGGCAGCCCAGGAGGGACGTCTCCACGTGTCTCCTAGGGGACAGCAGTGCGGATGGCCAAAGCCACCTGCTCCTCCTTCCTTTCCTCAGCTGCCTTTGCTGCTTGGGTCCTAGAGGCCAAGGCTTTCTTGCTGCCATGGGGGGCAGGGGCCTGCCGCAGCCCAAGTGGAAGCACCCATACAATCATCAGATGTTTTAGAAGCATCCAGTGCTTAGAGTGGTTGAAACTGCATTAGTGCTTTCTGCCTCACAGAACGTGGAAACATGGTTAGCTACTAGGTCCACAAAAACTTAAGGCCTCTTCGTGCCCTGGTTCAGGACAGCTGGACACAGAAATCACATGAATACGGGGTCTCTGAGGATCCCAGAACCTGAAGGCAAGGAGCACAAAAGAAAATCCTGAGGACAGCTAGCAGGGACAGTTTGTGAGAAGTGTGGCAGCCGCAGAAACGGAAACGACAGGAGTTTGCAGGCACCCAAATTGTCTCTGAACTGCCCACACCTGTGAGCGGTTTGCCACTCTTACCGCCAGCTGGCGCTGTTGCCCCACCACTGTGCCAACTTTCCAGAGGACTTGCCACTTGCCGTCATTTTATTTTATTTTATTTATTTATTTATTTATTTATTTTGTCTTTTTGAGACAGGGTCTTGCTACGCAGTTGAGGCTGGTCCTGAGCTCACTTTTGTAGCCCAGGCTGGTCTCGAACTCGCACCAATCCTCCTGCCTCAGCCTCCCGAGTGCTGGGATTACAGGCATGAGCCACCACGCCCGGCTTGCCGTCATTTTAGAACCCTTTTTTATATGGCATGTCTGGAAAATATTATATTGTAGCTTTATAATCTTTTCTAATCACAGAGTCTAAAATTGTGAAAGCAGAAGGACTGCACATAAAATGCAGAGCAAAGATGAGTGATAATTAAAAAATTACTAAAAAGCGATCCCCATACCTGCGACATTGTTAATGTCTTAAGTGAAGGAACTGATGCTAAGGAAGGATAAGTAAAATATATGAGGAGCACGCTGCTGCTAAGAGAAACCAAAACCCAGCTTCATCTGAATCCAAAAGACTGTGCTCTTTCCATTAGGCCAGACTGTCATTTATTACATAAAATAATGACAATTATACACTTACTGACACTTTTATATGCTAGATGCCATTCTGTGCCCTTTGTTGGTAGTAGCTCAGGCAACGCTCACTGTATGAGCCAGACAGTGTCGCTGCCCTGTATAGGGCAGTGCAAGGTCACACCGCGAGCAAGCTGCTAGAGCCTGCGCTCTTACACACAGAAAACCGAAGCCATAGACAATATATTACTTCTAAAGAGCAAGATGCTCCTCCTACCTTCTTTTGTTTCCTTTATTTCTTTTGAGTCTATGAAACTTGAAGGCATCTTCTGCCATTCTGAACAATTCCCAAAATGTTAGTTCACAATGTCTTTAAATAAATGTTGTACTGGTGCACACAAGAATGCCTAAAACAGGGAGGCTGTAACAAAGATCTAAAAATAATAAAAGAACATTAATTTAGTAGTAGAGTTTTTATTGAGGTCTTACAAGGAGAAGCTGTATATAGAGAAACCAAAGTGGGATTTTAAGAATGCAAGCAGGAATCTTATAACCCACAGATCATACCCACCTCAGTCTCATTTTCCCTCTAGGAGAAAACTTCACATTTCTCCTTCAAGATACAATGCTCTTTATATTGCAGTAAATGTGTGTGTGTGTGTGTGTGTGTGTGTGTGTGTGTGTGCAGGACCAGGGATTGCACTCAGGCCCTTGAGTTTGCCAGGCAAGCTCTTATTCTACTGAGCTATCTCCTTAAGATATATATATATATATATATAGATAGATAGATAGATAGATAGATAGATAGATATATCTATATAGATATATAGATATATAGATATATCTTTTCCTAATTCAAAGTTTGTAAAAAATACATGTACTAAGGCAGTAATAGACTTTTTCTTACAAGGAAACTTAGCTATATTTCTTTTTCTGTGGATTGCTACATGTAAACAAAAATATGGTTGTATCAAATTCATGATTTTGTTAAAAATCAATCCTTTAGTTATCTTACCTAGCTTAGCAAATAATCTGCCAAAAGTTGACACTGTCTCAAAAGATGGTAACTAGATAAAGAAAGTGGGTCTTTGTGCAGTTCTAACCCTGTGTGTCTTCATTTTGTAGCCTCTCATAGCTGGTGACTTGATATATCCTCTTAGCTTATAAAACTGGGGCCTCTGCCACTTAGTAGCTTGGAGCAAGTCATTTAACCTGCCTGTAGCTTGATTCCCTGACATGTGGGATAGAAGGGAAAAGCCTATCCCTTTAGATCTTCATTACAGCCTCCATGTCTTAGGTTTAATAAAGATAGAAAAATAAAAAAAAAACCACAGAGGAACGAACAAACAAAATATTACATATTCAAGTAAAAGTCTTATGCAATATTATATAGCCATTAAATTTATTATGAAGTGATTTAAAAGGTAAAATGACTGCCCAGGCATTGGTGGCATGTGTGTGTAATCTCAGCATTTGGGAGGCTGAGGCAGGAGCATCCCTGTACATTGGAGGCCAGCTTAGGTACAAAGTGAGTTCAAGGCCAGCCTTCACTGAATAAAGAAATCCTGTCTCAAAAAGATGAGAGAGAGGAAAGTGAGACAGAGACAGAGAGAGAAAATATGTAAAAGAAATATCTAGAATATAGTCTGGCACATAAAGTGCATTCAGTAGAAGTTAGGCTTTGTTTTCTCATTTCATCATAGGGTGTTTTCTCACTTTTCTCACGGACTTTGTTTTGGATAGAAAGCATTTCGCAAGAATGGTTATGGTGATCTTCTAGTCTAGGGACTTGCCTAACTTTTACAAATGTCTCCTTTCTCCCTGTTCCCTACAGAAATTATCTCAGTGACCATAGCTTGTGGAGCATATGTGAAGAGCCCACCGATGTGGTTCCCTGGAATTTGACCCTCTTCTCCATCCTGCTGATCATCGGAGGAATCCAGATGGTTCTGTGCGCCATCCAGGCGGTCAACGGCATCCTGGGCACGCTCTGTGGAGACTGCCAGTGCTGTGGCTGCTGCGGGGTAAGTTCAGTCTTTGTCTTCTCTTCCCATCATCAAGGAGGCCACGTCAAGCCCCATGAGTGTGTAAGGAGGGGTGGTGAGTGTGGCCCTCTGCAGGGAAACCCCACCTAGCTAGCGTCCACAGTTAACCCACTGGTCAGCTCAGGGAACAGGGACGCCGCATTACTGTGTGTGTTGATACATCTGGGCTCCTGCTGACCATGGCCACCTGCCAAGTATCCAGTTGGCTTAGTTATACAAAGACCCCCAGGAAATGTGCTTTGGCCATATGGCACAGTGCTAGGAATAGCGCATGAGGGGTGGCCTGAGAGGCCAGATGTCCTCAGGTGAAGAGTACACACCAAGGCAAAACCTATACTTTAGTATGATGTCACATACAAAAAATAAAAGATTCTTTTTTGTGTGGGTACCAGGAATCAAGCTTGGGACTTTGCACTTGCCGGGCAGGGCTGTTGCACTGAGCTGTGTCCCCAGCCCCAAGAAATGGTTCTTACAGAGCAGAAAAACAGGAAATCACTGGAGGCTTAGTCTTTATATATATAAAAACATAAAAAATAAAAATAAACAGAGGCAGTAAGATGGTTTATTTCAATCAATGACCAAATTATACAAAGGAATTATTCACACATCCACAGATTTATGGAAAAGTACAAATAAAAAATGAAGTGGACTAGGGAGGAATATATAAAAAAAATCAAGTGAAGCATGGCTGTTCCTGAACTAGAGATTTGTGTACGCTCAGGTCTCTCTACTTACACCAGCACTTTAAGAGATTCAAAAACTGTTTTATATCTTTATTGGGCAGTACATGTAGGTAAAGAGCTGTGTATCAATTTTGTATATCCATGCACAGAAGTGTATCAAGAGACTCAATTGGAAAGTGTCCCTCCTACCTGTGCCTCTATCCGCCTAGTTCCCACCCTTCCACTCCTACCTACCTGGCTTCTTTCCTGTCCTCCTGCAGTGGGGATGGTGAGCCTTTCAGAACTCTCAATGATAATAAACAGCCAGCAGCAGCGTGTGTACCACAGGGTCACAACCACTGTCCTAGAGTGTCTTTATTGGTGTTTTTTTCCTCCATATATTAAAAGAATATTTTTCCCAACTTGTAGTTGTTTTGAAAGTGTTTATGAGTCAGTGTTAAGTAGAGTCAAATATTATATGCAACATAAAATTACAGAAGTAAGAATAAAACAGTATGACTAGAAAAAAGAAAACCTAGTGGAAATTCGATCAAAACATTAAATGGTTAAATGTTGTTTCTGTCTATGGAGATTCTTTCCTTTAGAGTATAATACTCAAAAACATTTTATCAGCCATATATTTTTTTGCCATATATTGTTTTATAAATGTAAAAGTATACATAAAAGTCTCAAAAATCAACAATGAAATGTATATTAATATATAAAAATTTCAACTGCCGGTTAAATTTTTGTTCTATAGATTTTTCAACCCTATTTTAGTTTTTTTTTTTTTTTTAATTTTTAATGACAGAAACAAAAAAAGCACCTAAAACTGGAGCTTCTGGAAGAACCACTTGTTCTTGCCTGTCCTGTATCTCTCCTCAAACTTGACCTTCGCCTCCCGTCAGGCCTTGAGCTTGAGGGCTGGGTCTCTGAAGACGTCCTTGTTGACCACTGTCTTGTCCAGGGAGATGTCCACAGAGTACCTCATGGGCATGAGGTGGTTGTAGTTATAAACCTTCACAAAGGACTTGATCTTTGACCTCTTAGCGATTTTCTTCTTGCTCATGGCGGGTGTCACTTTGTGGGGATAGCGGTCAATCCCGGCCACCAGGGCATGGCTGTACGGGCGGTCTGAGGTGCCATCGTTGATGTTCTTCACGATGACGGCTTTGTGTCCGGAGTAGCATCCGGAAGGACCAGCACCACTTTCCCCGGCTTCATGAACTTGCCCATTGCGACAGCTCCAAGAGGGACTTACAGCAGAAAGGAAAGACAGTTTTTTTTAAATCTTTAAACATAATCCAAGATGGGGGAAGAGTACTAGTTACTAACTAAATCATTTTTATGATGCAATTACGAATATTGAACATTTAGGGCTGAGAAGATAGCTCAGTAGTAGGATACTTGCCTAGCTTGGTAAGACCTTGAATTTGATCCCCCGGTACTATGAAGAAAAAGAACACTGAGCCTTTAAACCTTGGAATTCTTTCAAAAGAATGACAGTTTTAATAATCCAGTCTGATGAGGAATTCTTTCAAAATGAATTAGCGTTTGATAAATCAGCTAAACAGAGTCATATATTTCAGCTGAGTGGCAAATAATTTTTCTTTCCAAGATCAACTGAAAATGTGATTGCCTTTTAAATAGATGTGGTAATTGGCAAAATCTAAGGATTATTGATATTAAAATGTGTCCACATATAAGTGTGTTGAATCTCAAGTGTGTTTCCCTTCTTCCAACCACATATTTGGGGGAATCTATGGGCTGAACCACTCTACGGTTGAAAGACTGCACATGGGCGCCAGAGGATTCACCACTGGATATTCCTTTCCTCCTCCTCCTCCTCCTCCTGCTCCTCTTTTTCCTCCTCTTCCTCTTCCTCCTCCTCTTCCTCTTCTTCTTCCTCCTCTTTTCTTTCTCCTCTTCTCCTTTTTCCTCTTTTTCTTCTTCTTCATCCTGTTCCTCTCTTCTTCCTCTTCCTCTTCCTTGTTCCTTTCACTTACTCCAATATTTTATGTGAAAAACTTCAATTAAATCTACATAAAAATTGAAGAGACAGTACAGTGTACATCTGAGTACTTTCACCTATATCCACACATTATTAGTGTTTGATCACAAATACTTTCTTCCTTTCTGAACTCTTAGAAAATAAAGCTCAGGCAGCATAATGGTTTACCATTAAGTGTTACAGTTCACAAAAACTGCAGTTTTAATAATCCAGTCTGATGAGGATTCCTTACTCATGGGCAGCTGGCCTCTCACCCAACTGCCAGCACTCCTACCCAGGAGAAAATAGCGAAGGGCTCCAAGCTGAGCCCTAAAATTTACCTGTTAAGTGACCAAGACAGCTGAATAACTTCTCAAGGTGTCAGTTGTCTGAGTAGAGCTGCCTCTTGCCTAATTACAGAGGAAGTGTACAGGTCAGTTTTTATCCATTCAGACAGCAGGTATTTAGCAAGACCACCCTGAGCCTGATCATACAAGCCAGTGCCTGATTGGATGGCCAGCTGGGTGGGCTTAGACAAGTCAGAAGTGACCTGGCTATTAACATTCAGCTTGTGCATTGCTGGGTAGGTGGCTAATGTGCCCTCCTCAACACTCACAAGACTCAGTGAGTGCTGCTGATTATTGGTAAGAAAATTAGGAAGGCAGCCCAGCTTCTAGGAAAGCAGCAGGCTCGGGCTTCTGGGGTCCAACACTGGGTCTTCTGTGTATGGTACTTATTGCGGATTTTAGCACAGCAGTCCTGTCTGTGGGTCTAACCAAAATTATGTTTAATGATAAGTAGATAATGCAAAATAAAAAGAAATTCCCATTCATAGAACCCAAAGAGTCAAAGACAGATTAAAAGAAGGCCAGGAGAGTACAGAAAACATTCAGTAGGTAACCAATAAAGGGGCGGGAGAAGCTGGAGTAAGAGGGGTGAGGGGAAAGGAAAGACAGAGGGGAGAAGAGAGAATTCAAGAAATGATGCCACTTCCCTTCATTTCTTCACCCGTTTTTTTTTCTCCCTCTCTCTATTCTCTAGGGAGAAGGAACAGTTTAACCCTCTACAGTGAGCAGCTCTAAATCTACAACCTGTGGGAAGATGGATTAGCCTCAGTTTTCCTGCTTCGGTCATTGATTCCCATCTGGTCCTCACTGGCAGAGCCCAGGGAGGGCAGGGCACTCCTGTCTCCCTACAGCCAGCTTTGGCCAAGTTAGAATCTTATTTTCTAATAAAAAGCAGATTACACTTTTGATTTATAAATTTCTCAAATTAGTTGCTATTTAGAATTGAAGAACAGATTCAAAGTCAATTTTCTACTATTTTTTTTCCCTTAAAAGTGTGAAATGTATGGAGTTACATATCCTGCCATACTGCTTCTTTGTATATAAAGATGTTTATATCTCTGAAAGCTTTTCTTAAGTCAAGGGAGGAAAATGCACTGAAAATGAGAAACTAATCTTTCCCCAATTTGTAGAAAAAAATTAATGTATCAAAAATGATTTTTATGTGAAGGCTTTTTAGCCAACTTGAGCAGCCTTGTGCTAGCATTCCCTCCTGTACGTTAAATTAAATTTTGAACTCAGTGGTAACATAATAAAGAATTGTGTGTCTCTGAAAGAAACTGAGGAGCAAAAGATGGGCCGAATCATGCTTTGCAATCCTTTTACAGATGCTTTCTTTGATCTAACAAGAATATTTCTTAAAAGCTAATTTGAGTCATATTTTTGCTGCCTATTTTACAAGATTTGGATAATAAGTAATATTACTTCTATGTTTTATGTGTCTGAAATCAAAATGAAGTCAAACTCACTGGCCTGATTTGGATTTGGAACTGACTCCAGCTCCAGGGTCCTGGGGAAATCATTTCCTCAGCCTTAGCCCCTCAGGTTTAAAGAACTGTTATGAGGCAGTCATCCCAGGCATCTTCGAGGCACCCACGAATGAAGTAGAGTGGCGGTACTGTGAATGTGACCTGATGAACAGTGGCGAGGGTCTTAGAGGGATTTGTGTGTCATGCTGGCAAGGCTGCAATAAAGCATTAACAATCACCTCCTGTGTGCTTGGCCTATGTGGGTACTGGAGACAAAATGGTTACATCTTGTGATTTTATTCTCATTGTAATACTAAGATAAGAACTCTCTGCAGTAAGAGGCCCCATTCAGTACCTGACATTAACAAGCAGAAGGGAGAGAGACAGGCAAACAGGCCTTTAAGATCCTAGTAGCGAATGATGAGTATACACACACACACACACACACACACACACACACACACACACGCATGTTGGTGTGGCCTTTCTCTCGGGAGTGACCAACTCTGAGTGCTCAGTGAGTGCCTGACCAATTTCACCGCACTTCAGGTTACAAGTGTAGTCCATGGCAGGGACAGAACCAACTCACCTCTAACTCAGTCAGAGTTAGATGACTCTAACCCAGTCATCTGCTCTGTGATCCGGGGCCCCAAGTGCCCCCTGCCTGAAGTAGTGTCCCTGGCTCTGAAATAAGTCATAGGAGGACTTCAAAGATGAGTAGAGAAAACAAGTGTGAACTTCATATCCCTGGGACAAACTGAAGTTGGGGCTGGAGTGGCCCTAGTCCTGTGGCTGGGAGTCAGTATGTTAAAATGATGTTTGCTGCAGCTACATTTGATTTCTAACTCTGACTACCAACTCAGCCCTTTTTAATGTAGGTCCTTTTTTGGATTTTCTTCTCTGCCTTGGAACTTTGCTGGCCCTGTGAGCACAGGGCCTGTCAGTTGTTTGAATGCAGGAAGGGAAGAAAAAGTAAAATCTAAATTATTATCGCAAAATATTCTGTATATATATATATATATATATATATATATATATGAAAAAAGGGAAGATAAGCAATACATTTATATTGAACCTAAACACAAGGCATGCACACAGAGTTACAGGCAACAAGTAACTAAGTAAATAGAGGTCACGTGGCTCTTCCTCCCACTGCTTGAATCCAGTGTCTGCCTAGGCACTGAGGGCAACCCAAGACAGACATTACTTTCAGTTTACAACACCCAGGTGGCAGCAGCTGAGTGAAAAATCTGGCTTATTTTCACAAAACAAAGCAAAACACAGTTCATCATGGAGCCATGGAATAACTGTCTTGACATATAAGTCCTTGTTATGGTTTATATCTAGTTGTCCCCCCAAAGCCTCAGGTAGTCATTGGGCGGGGGCTTCTATAGATTGAGACTTGATCCATGATCCCTGGGATTATGTGTTGTTGTTATTTTTTTAAGAATTTTTTATTTTATTTATTTATTTATTTTATTTTATTTTATTTTATTTTTCTTGTTTCAGAACCTTTGTTTATTCACTCATTTTTATGGCCAGCTCAGCCCGCCCTGAGGGCAGGGCTGGCACAGCATGTGATGCTGGGGATTGAACTGAGGTCCCTGAAGCCGCCCAAGCTTTCCCAGGCAGGTGCTTTAGACCGCTGAGCCATCCCGCCGGGCCCCGGGATTATGTGTTTTAGTACTGATGGGATTATCGGTCTGAGTAGGGCTGGGACTATAGGTGTGGTCTAGGGTGGATATCCTAAGGCAGAGAGCCTGATTGGAAAATAAAGAGAGACAGAGAGACAGACTAGAGTTGTTGCTCTGCTGCCCTGTTTGGTTGGCTGCCTGTGTTGCCATTTTGTTGCTGTTCCGCCACCATGAACTGGATGCTGCTCTCTGCCCTGTTCCACTCAGCCTTGGACTGGCCGAATATGGACTGAAACTCCAGTAACTGTGAGCTAATAAACCTTTCCTTCTTTCATCTTGAGTGTTGGGCATTTGTCCCAGCAACGATAGAAAAGTAACTAAGACAGGGCCCGGCAGGATGGCTCAGTGGTCTAAAGCACCTGCTTAGGAAAGCTTAGGTGGCTGCAGGGACCTCGGTTCGATCCTCGGCACCACATGCTGCGCCAGCCCTGCCCTCAGGGAAGGCTGAGCCGGCCATAAAAATAAATAAACAAACAAAAGTTGTGAAGCAAGAAAAAATAAATAAATAAAAATAAAATAAATTTTTTTAAAAAAGTAACTAAGACAGCCCTGAAACACAGGAGGGTCCGTGGGACATCTTGGAGGCTAACCATCCTCAGGGTGGGGTAGGATATGCACAACCAGGAAAGAATACTGACAGGGAGGGAAAGAGAAAGGAAAAAAGAAAAAGAGTAGGTCTAGAACCATGAGCCGGGGAGGACCACTGAGATCGGTCCCAGGGAGGGATTCTTGCTCCTTTGCAGGGTTACTCTGTCTTGTGTTAGGAGTGTTCCTGGGCTGACCTTGACTGTATGCCGGTGCACCACTCAGAGCCCAGGTGGCTAGCAAGGTCTACACGCACTTGCTGAAGCAATCTGGCTCTAGTTCGCTTACTGTTGGAACTCATGAAGCAGTTGTCCACTTCGTGTCTCTTGCTGGAAGTTGAAATCATGGGCATGTGTGCAGCCAGGTAATCACACTTGGGTAAGAAAAGCAAGACCAAGTTGAACCTGCAAGCATGGGCTGGAGCCAAGGCGATGGCCTGGAACTCTCCATTCTTGGAGCCTCTGACCTTGATGATGCAGGTGTCCTGTAGAGGTCGAGCCAGGTGTCCTACAGCTGCAGACGCACTGCCTGGTCCTTCAGCCAGATGCTGAGGGAAGGTGACGATGGCTGTGTCCTGTGTCCCTGAGGAGAGTATGCTCAGATGTGCTGCTGCATCCTATTACCCTGCAAAGAGCTGAAGAACCTTCCATGCTGCCCCTACGGAGGCAGGATGGGCAGGTCTGTAGTTCAGAGGGGCAAAGCTGACATTCCCAACCCTCCACACCCAAAGTGCAGAGGCGGGCTTGGGGTTTCTTGCATATGGGCATATTTTGTTCCTTCATCTAGGTCATGATTTTCCACTGCTACACCCTGACAGCCCTCTCCCATCCTTGCGTCACGCTCTGCCTGTGCTGGAGTGGCTGCCCTCTTCCTGTCTGATCTCCAAAGGTCCTTCTTCCCCATGGATGAGTACTCCTCGAGCTGCAGGACAACCTGAGCAGTGTCCAAGTCCTGGACCTAGCACGTAGCAGGCACTCACTCCATTCACTAACCGAAGCATTCCTGCTGTGTTGCAGATGTGAATAAATTGTGCTACTCAAAACAAGAAAAGGCCGCCTTCAAGCACTTGGGTTGAAGCAATTAACAAAAATAACCCCAAACCTGGGTGAGGGATATACACAGAAAATTCTGCTCAGTCTGCAAAACTACCAAGGGCTCATAAATCTTGGCTTCCTGGTTGCTATGGTTTAGACCTGGAATGTCCTCTAAAAGCCTGGTGTGCTCTCAGGTGAGACACTGAGAGGTGACCAGGTTGTGGGGCACTGAACTCAGCGGTAGATTCCTCCCCGGGGAGGATGTGCTGGTAGGAGGTAGGTCACCAGGTGTGAGTCAAAAGGCTCTGTGTCCCTTCTCAGCTCTTGCTTTCTCTCTGGTTCCTGGCTACCGTAGGCAGAGCAGCTGTGCTCTGCCCTCAGCTTCCCATATCTCCTTCCTGCTTTGGCCTCTGCTTGGATTGTGGGTGTCAGATATTTTGTCCCAGCAACAAGGAGAGTGATCAAGTCTCCAGTCTTGACCTAAGACTTACCACCAAACCTGAGCCAGCAGTGGCCTCCCTCTTACCTGCTGATGGAAACAGCAGGGTGACCACAGGGACGCAAACAACTTCTCAGCCCAGTCATGCTGACCATTGTTCTTGCTTTTCCAACTTCCCGTTCCTACCAGGGTCTGTTTGATTCTCCCTCTACAAGAAAAGCCAGCCAGGAAAGGTGCACACCCATAATCCCAGTGCTATGAGAGGCTGGAGCAGGAAGACTGCAAGTTCAAGCACAGCCTGGGCATCTTAGTGACATAAGTAGTTCCTACCTCAAAATGAAAATTAAAAGGGGTTAGGGGTGTATCTCAGTACAAAGGCCCTGAGTTCAATTCCCAGTACCATTAAGAAAGAAAAAGTATTCTATTTTTTTGGGGGGGGGGTTAACATAAGTAACTGTTATGGTTTGTGTATAGGTGCGTGTTCCCCCCCCCCCCAAGCCTCAAGCAGCCAGGGGCGAAGCTTCTGGAATTTGTAACTATTGTGCAAATGGAGGCTGCACCTGCCCTGGGGCAGGTGATTTGCATTTCAGTGTAAGGAAGGAAGAGAAATTAGCGGCTTGAGCTGCTACTAGCTCTCTCACTGCACTCTTGCTATTGCTTGCCACCATGAAAGTTTGTCTTCTGCCATGTGCCACTCTGCCTTGCAGCCAGCTGAGTATGGACTGAAACCTCCAGTAACTGTGAGCTAAATAAACCTTTCCTTCCCTCATTTGGAGTGTTGGGTGTTTGTCCCAGTAATGGGAGAAGAGTAACTAAGACAGTAACTTTTATGAGCAATGCAGGATATGAACATGGGTGGTCACAGCATCGACCTCTAGCCACTGGGCCACATACAGTATTGATTCTAAAAGTATCGAGCGCAGCTGCTTCGTAATGCTAATGTGAAGTTCCTGTATAGAATTCAAAATAACAACATTATGCTGCCTTTTAAGATGTCATAATTTATAGTGATATAATTATTAGCTTGTTGATATCTAAATGACTAAAACCTATCAATTAAAATATAATCAAAATGAATTTTTCTACACTCATTCAGAACACCCACGATAAGGTGCCACCCAGCACGCTGGCCCACTGCCTGCTGACTCCTGGCTCTTCACTTCCCATATAGTTCTACACAGTGGCCTTATCCCTCCCTGTGCGAAAGGTTGGAATGCCAAGGCCAATTTCTATTTCCTTTTTTTTTTTTTTTCTTTTTTGTGGGATTGGGGTTCGAATTCAGGACCCTTGTACTTGCCAGGCAGGTACTTATGCCACAGAACCATCTCCCCAGCACCCCACCCCAGGCCAATTTCTAGATTCCTTAGAGTTGTAAAGGAAAGACAGACCTCAGCTGTCCAGCTCTGCAGGACAGGCTTTCCTGCTCTGGTCTTCCCGGCCAGCCAGTCAGTGCCGGCACTGCCGAGCACTTACCCTGTTGCAGACGCTGCTGTTTATGCACAGCAAAAGAGTGGAACAGTTCCACCTTGGAGTAGCTGTGTGGTTATCACCCCAATGTCAAAATTGAGGTGTGAAATGTTGAACCACAATGGAGGTAGTGTCAGAGCTAGCACTAAGCTTGGAGTACCTGGAGAAGGTTAAGATTATTCTCAAAAGGGCTCAATAACCTGAGCTCCATGAACACTAGCAGCAGGCAGGGGAGATGCTGGGCCACAGGGGAAAGTCCCTGGGAGCTGCCCTGCAGCTGAATTGTTGGACTGTGGCTGCTTTAAAAATCCATGTTTCAGGCCCTGTTGGTTTCTCTGAGGAGTCTGCGTTTTGGGGCACTGAGGAGTTTCTCTGAGGAGTCTCCGTGTGGGGCACTTTCGGGAGCAGGGAGGAAGAGCTGGGAGCTGACCATGACATTTGCTGATCAGAGCCCTGAAAAAGTATCTCCACTGCATAGAGGGCTTCACCTTCCTCCTGGGAAGGGAGAGCAGCAAGCTAGGTTGTCGTCAGCTTCCTCTCCTGAGTGGTTCTGCTCCAGCTTGGAGTTGTCAGAAGTACCCTGGTCGTTAAAACTCAAGCCTGCACAGCTTAGCATCTTGGAGGAGCATCGTTTCCCACCCAGAAGCCATGGCTGGACCATCAGACTTTGGTCAGCTCTCTGTCACCACAGCAAATCTGGTGGCCAGTACAGGCCCCACCTCCAAAGATATGCATTTCAGAGTGAAGCCCAGGGAGCAGGATCGTTTTATTGCTACTTTTGTTGTTCTGTTTTGATTTCTGGGGGGAAGAAGGATTAAGAATTGAACTCTGGACTTTATGCTTGCCAGGCAAATTCTGTACTTCTGAGCTAGCTTGCTTAACACCTTTGCAAGGTTTCAAACTGTTCTGAAATGTCCTCATGCTTGAGTGGTGGAAGACTTGCTAAAACAGTGCTGGTTCCCTCCCCAAAGTTTTTTTTTTTTTTTTTTTCTTTTTGAGACAGGGTCTTGCTATGCAGTTCAGGCTGACCTTGAGCTCACTTTTGTAGCTGAGGCTGGTCTTGAACTCACACCGATCCTCCTGCCTCAGCCTCCCGAGTGCTGGGATTACAGGTGTGCGCCACCACGCTTGGCTCTCCCCAAAGTTTCTGTTGTACAGGCTTTGAGGTATTTCTAGAAAGCTCCCTGTCAATGCGATTGGCCCTGAGTCCAGGCTTTGAGAACTTCAGAAGGCTTTGGCCTTCGAAAGTGCTATCTACAGTCAGGTGAATAATTCTTCTTTCCCTGGAGAGTTCATTCAATCCTAGAGATCGTGGATCCCCCAAAACGAAAGTCAGATTAGAATCTAGTCATGCTTTTGCTGTCACGGAACAAGCATATACAGTGCAGGTGGCAAGGAGCGTTTACTGATGACAGGACACCGTGGCTGGGCAAGACTGTGCCAACAAAAGCTATGGCACAGAGAGAAAAAACGGGCACCAGAGTGACGGAAAAGTGAAAGCACTTTACAAAAGCTTGTTTCTACTTTGTCACTGGACAAAATACCCAACACCTGTGATTTAAAGGAGCAAAAGAGGTTTCTCTTGGCGCTTGGTTTTTCTCTCTTCTTCCCACCTCTCTCCCCTTCTCTCTGGTATTTTGTTTGTCATGGTGGGAGTACTGGGGATTGAACTGAAGGCCTTCTGAGCTACATCTCCAGCCCTTTTATTTTGAAATGTCTCACCCAAGCACCCAGGTTGGGCTTGCATTTATGATCCTCCTGTCCCAGTGTCCCAGAGCTCCAGAAACACACATGTGTGCCACAGCACCCCGTTTGGCTTATGTTTTCAGCCCACGGTCATTTGGTAGAAACAGGCTGGCAGAGGGGCACAGAGGAGGACAAGCTGCAGCTGATTAGAGTGCAGTGGCCAGAAAGTGGACAGCTGCGAAAGAGAAGCCTTCCAGGTCACGCCCTGCTTTTCCAACCAGCCCAGGCTCCCAGCAGCAAGTGTGGAGCATGCGCAGTCACCTTCCATGCCAGACAGCCATCCTTGATGAAACCAGGACCCCACCTCCACAAGTCAGCTGCTGTCCACCTATCACAGCTGTGAAGTCTTAAAAGATAAGCAGCATCTACCCATAGGCTGGCAGCAAAGAGGGCATTTGCATACAGTGTTGTCAAAAACAAACTGGTTCAAGTGCTTTTGGGGGAAAATATTCCATAGAACTCATTAAAATTTAAAATCATTTAGCGATTTTAAATGTTATCTGGGAAAATTCCCAGTAGGAGGATAGCCAGATTGAATGGGATTTCCAGTCCTAGTTTTTTCATGAGTCTCCATACTGATTTCCATAATAGTTGTACCAGTCACATTCTTTAAACATCATTTTGATGCAAGAAGAAAAAAACTGATCTGGGGTGGATGACTTTCAATAGGGAACCTCCAAATGATATAGGGAAAACTGATCTCCCAACCTGAAAAGTACCTGGGAAGAGTTCGTGTTCTCTAAAACCGAAGAATGAATTTTAGGAACAAACAGAGGTAATGAGCAGAACATATTTATTAGGGGAAAGAAAGATCCTGTCCAAGAGAGGGACAGGAGGGGGGTCCCGAGTGGGTGTCCCCAGGAAGCTGCCTCTTCCAGGGACTTTTATAGAGACGATGTGAGAACTCACTTAGGTGGGTATGATGTGGGACAAAGACTATGGTCAACCAATGAAATTACAAACACCATTGCTCAGGTAAAATTGATTAACATCAGGATCCAATGGGAAGGCAAGTCACATAGCAAGCAGGCAAGAACACCATCTATTGAACTTGGGCTTGTGACTCTTTCCAGGGTCTTTTACGGTGATTGATATTTATTTAGCAGATCAATCCCTGATACCCGCCCTTAAGGACTTATGTAGTTGCTTCTGCTTACTCTTGTCTTGAGATCTGGCTCACCACAGAGGAGTGTCCATCTCTAGTCACAGTCACCTCATCTTCCATGCCGTCCTTAAGGGCCTGGCCCTGTCTGACTGCCTATAATATTTCTATCTAATTCAGTTATCTATAACATTCCCCCCTTTGAACAAGTAACCCGAACTGCTGTGAGGGACCATGATGATGACCAATCTAGTTTTTTCAGGCTGAGAGATCGTAGTTGTGAACTGGCAGTCAGAGATACTCTCCAGAGGTCCTATCTAAAGGCCAGGAATTTTTATCTTGGGTAGGTGTATGGCTTTGAATCTGGGGGAGACAAATCAAGGAAACTATTAAACATATATGGGCAAATAACATCAGCGGAATCATTATGAATACAGTCAAAATGATTTTCACCATTAGGAATGGCTTTAACAAAGATGACCAAGATAGGGTCTGGGGACTTCACTATTTTACATACCACTTATTTGACATCTAATACTTTGGAGGCATTACCAGAAGGATATGGAAGGTAATTTTTTTTTTTAGGTCTATTAGCAGATATCTCTTAAACATGGGGTTCAATCTTTTTTAATCTTCTATGGCTATTGGGTATTGTTTTAAGTAACTGGCCTTCTAAGTTTTACCAACTCTAGTATTAGTTGGGCCATATAAATTGCCAGAAACAGGGAAAATACTGAGTGCTCTCTAGTGGGGCCACTGGCTGGGTAACTACTGACGCATCTGCATGAGCATCTATTAAAAGCTTAACAGGCTTTCTCTTTATATTGGCAGCTAACATGGGTTCTCTCAGGCTGAGAAGCAAAGACCCATGACCACCTCAATCTAAAACTTCCTCTGACTCCATCGTGAACACTTTCTTCTTCCCTTTCTAGCATCTTTGGACATTTGTTTGAAATGTCCATTCTCTCTGACTGGCCTTCGTTCTAGGCTGTTAGTATCACCATCTTTATTTTCCATCTATAATTCCATTTTGTATCCTTTTATTATGAAACACCTCAACTCAAATTTATTTTTGTAAACCCTTCTAACTTTTACAGCTTGTGTCAGATATCTGGGGCCCACTGAACAACATATAACTTTTTGGTTTTAAGGCCTCTTGCAGGCAGCCCTGCTCAAGGAAGTTTCCTTGTAATAAGGCAGAAAACCCAAAAGACTCAGTTTTCCTGGGCTGTATGAGATGGACAGCTAAAGCCTTGTTATCTCTATAGACAAAATCTGGTGGATCCCAGCAAAAGGAATCAGGCATATTCACTATAGGTTTTACCTATACTATTACCTGAGCTTTGGTGTCTAGGAAACAACAAATTTTTGAGATTAGCACATATATAATCAAAGCACGAGTATTTGAGCTAATACACTAGCATTTAGACTCCTTTACTTATGAAGTTTGACAGTTTAGTATAAGTCCCACTAACTTTAGTTATAATTATCTCTAAATTTTGAGAATTTATGAAAACTAGATTAATATCTTTTTATTGTCAATACTTTTAAATAATCTAAGTACAGTATGGCATGTTTTCCTAGTTACACTTTGTGAGAGAACAGTGACATCAGCAGGTTATTTTTACTTGTATAAAACTTTTTTGTGAATACTTTTGCCTTTTAATTGAAAAACTCATTGACCAAAATAACATTTTTAATAAAAATGTCTAATCTTTTACAATTAGCACACATATAATGTATTATAAGATATTAGGCAATCTTACTTTTGAGAAATCTTTAAGGTCACACCTGCATTTACTATCAAATGGAGTACCTGAATTGTATCAGAAATTAACCAGGCTAACTTAATACACTTATCAATACACAGCATTTATGTTAAACTAATGTCTCATTCAGTGTTTTATGTATGGCTTCTACTGTAAGCAAGGGGCACTGTTGAGGGATTTTTCCTTTAGATAGGACCTCTGGAGAGTATCTCTGACTGCTGGTTCACAACTACAACCCCTTTCAGCCCGAAGAAGCCAGAGTGGTCATCGCCCATGCTGCCCTCACGGCAGTTTGGGTTACTTCTTCAGAGAGGGGAATGTTATAGGCAGCTGAGTTAGATAGAAATATTATAGGCAGTCAGACAGGGCCAGGCCCTCAAGGACAGCATGGAAGGCAAGGTGACTCTGCTACTAGAGACAAACACTCCTCTGCTGTGGGCCAGATCTCAAGACAAAACAGAAGCAACTACATACGTCCGTAAGGGTGGGCATCAGGGATTGATACTGTAAGTAGATATCAATCACCTTGAAAGACCCTGGAAAGAGTCACGAGCCCAAGCTCAATAGGCAGTGCTGTTGCCCGCTTGCTATGTGACTTGCCTTCCCATTGGATCCTGATGTTAATCAATTTTACCTGAGCAATGGTGCTTATAATCTCATTGGTTGACCATAGTCTTTGTCCCACCTCATACCCTCCTAAGCGAGTTGCCATATCTTTTTTATAAAAGTCCCTGGAAGAGGCAGCTTCCTAGGGACACTGACTTGGGACCCCCCTTCCTGTCCCTCTCTTAGACAGGAGCTTTCTTTCCCCTAATAAATATGTTCTGCTCATTACCTCCATTTGTTCCTAAAATTTATTCTTTGGTTTTAGAGAACACGAACTCATCCCAGGCACTTTGCAGGTTGGGGATCGGTTTTCCTTATATCATTTTGGAGGTTCTCTATTGGAGGTCATCCACCCTAGATCAGTGTTTTCTTCCTGCATCAATTTGATGCAGTGGTTTTTCTGCTATAAATCTGTTTTCTAGCTATAGATACACAAAAGCAGACTTCACTTAACATTGTTTGTACAGAAAACAAAACCACTGAAAACTAACAAGAATGCTATTTACCATTTAAAATAATGAAATGAAGCCACAGATATAGCCCAGTGGCACAGCACTTGCCTGTTAAGTGCGAGGTCCTGAGTTTGATTCCAGGCACCAAAAATATATAAATAAAATATATAACTGTGTGCCCAGGCATGGAGAGCTTCACAGACCCTGGATGTACTTCTTGCCTCCTGAGCACAGCGCCTCTCTGCCTAGTCAGTGGAAGGCTTCTGCTAAGAAGATTCCTGTGTCTGTGACAGGGATAAAGATCATCAGGCCAGGGAACCAGCAGACTCAACAGAAAATAGATGGTCGCCAGCCCAAACTCAAAATGAACTTGTTATTCTGGTTTTAGTTTGGAAAGTAGAAAAGGCCACATTGGACTGTTAAGAACAGAGGCAGGAGTAAGAATCCTGTAGTTGTGATGTCTCGTCATATTGATATAGGGGAAGAAACTTCCCACCTGAAAGATACCTTGATGAGATATCTGGGCTCATGTTCTCTAAAATCAAAGAATGAGGCTGGGGAGATAGCTTGGCTCAGCTTGCTTGCCTGGCAAGTGCAAGGTCCCAAGTTCCATCTCTGGTACTGCCAAAAATAAATAAAATCAAAGAATGGATCTTAGGAAAAACAGAAGAGTAGAATATATTTATTGAACAAAAGAAAGTTTCTGTCCCAGAGAGGGACAGAAGGGGACCTGAGTGGGTTGCTGAGGACCCTTCCTTTTCTAGGAGTTTTATAAAACAAAACTATGAGGTGAGGCAGATCTAAGGTGAGAAACATGGGAACTCGCAAGATGGGCATGAGGTGGGACAGAACTATGGTCCACCAGTAAGATGACCAATCCAATTGCTTAGGTAAAACTGATTAAATCAGGATCAAATGGGGAAGGGAGTCACTTAGCTAGTGGACATAAATACAGAACAGCAGCTTTTCCTTTAGTGGGTTGGGTTAGTGACTCCTCCTGGCTTTTTTTTTTTTTTTTTTTCCTATTCTAAATCTTTTTATTTTTTTTTTATTTTTAGTTAATTAGTTAATTAATTTTAAAAATTTAACAATCGTTATATTACGTATTTTCATCATTGGATCAGTTTAGATTAATATCCTCCTGGCTTTTTGATGGTGGTTGATATCTAATTAGAATATCAGTTCCTCAAGTCCAACCATTGGGAGGTATGTAGGTACATTTGTGTAATCTTTTGTCTTGAGGTCTGTCCCATAGCTGCAAGGTATCTCCTCTTCCACACTGCCTCCTGGAGGGCCCAGACCTGTCTGACTGCCTGTACTTCTAACTCAGCTGCCTACAACCATATCTCTTAGGGTGTTGATAGAGTGGTGTGTTTAAAAAATACATATCCCTTATGAGGACAATATGCACTGTATGAATTATTGCCAGTGTGCTACTAACATGTTTTGAAACTCTCAAAAAAAAAAAAGAAAAAAAAAGGTGTATCTTTTAAAATCTCAGTGGACTATACTTCAAATAAAATAGAAACCAGAACTCTGCAGACATTTAGAATGTTGAAGGTCAGCCATGCGAGCCAAAACGACGTTTGTCTACAGAATGTTCTTTCTTTCACTGTCTGCCAGGAGGTCACATAAACCTCTCATTCCACCCATGCCCTGTCAGAAGAACGTACACAAATAATGAGAGGATGGAGGCTCCTGGTGGAAATTCAATGGCATTTATTTTTCTTATACAGAATCAAAGAAGTAAAAACCAGTACCAAACTCTAGGTGAAATGGTTTGATCTGACTGACTTGATCGCATACCTTCTGTACGCACAACGTTTGAAATTAGAAATAAACACGCATATGTCATATTACAAAATATAGAAGTAAATTCTTTAAAAAGTTAAAGTACTAGAACAAGAAATGATGTAGTGTTAGGGAAATGGTCTCTGTCAATCACCCATTTTTCCCAATTCAATAAATTGCAATTTCCTTTTAAAACAGCCTTTAAAAAAAAAAAATACAAGCTGTACTTTGAGAAGTTACCTTCTACGTATGCGATGAGCGCACACTGCTCATGCGCGACCCTCCAGCATCAGCCCGCCTGCCCCACAGCGCGCAGCTGCTCTCCCAGGTGGGGTCAAGGACATCTCAGCGTGTCTCATGCATTGTGTCATCAGAGAAAGAAATGGCATGTCACATCCTGAATACTTCCGTGACACAAGGACTGCCAGTCCTTCTTTGTAACAGAATTACAGACAGGTTTCCACATTTTATTTGCTAACAAGACAATGCACTGGGTCCGGGGAGATAGTTCCATGGCCTATGTGCCTGCCTGGCAAGTGCAAGGTCATGAGTTCGAACCCCGGTCCCACCAAAACAAAAAAAGACAATGTATTTCATCAGGAAAAAAAACATCTTGAGTAAAAGATCTCTGAAATCCTTTTTCAGCTTCACTTTTAAAAATATGTCTTTCATACAGCAAAACTGTGGGGTGAGATGGTAAAACAGGCTGAATGATTTAGGACCAGACTGGCAGCTGTCTTACAGTAAGATATGTAGTATAAATAGCACCTTATCATGAATTCTGAGGGGTATAACACCTACAAGAATAGGAAACAGTCATTTAAAGGTTGTTTTGAAGGGCTGGGGGTGTGGCTCAGCCCGAGGACGCTGGCGTAGTGCGAGTCCTAGGTTGTTCAACTCGCAGCACTAAGAAAAACCTAAATAAAAAAAAGCTCTTACTTGAGAGTTCAGGCTTGAATGTTTCTTAACAAGAGCCATATTTTATGACTTTAAAAACAACAAAATATTGTATCTCCCTTTATTAAGTAAACAAATAGGGTCCATATTTTATTCTGGAAAAATATTTATTATACTCATTAATAAATGTTCTGACTAATCTCACTAAAAAAATTCTAAAATTTTCTAATGCCATGACCGTACTAGAAAATTACTTCTAAAAGTTGGTGATATAAATCATCAATGATTTAACTACTTAAAAAAAAGAAGGGTTACCTCTTTCTCTTACATTTAATAACCTGAAAATGCCTCTATAAAAATATTTTTTTAAAATACAGTAACACTGCTGAGTTTCATTAGGTCCCTTATTTTTTTCTTAGAATGTACAACTCTTTTTGCAATTTTTGCTTACAAAAAAGAAAAAGAAAGAGCGCTCCCTTTTAATTTAGTAGCAACATAAACATCTCAGAGTGCTTGAGAGAGAGAGAGCAAGAGGAATTAGTGGAACATAAGGCACAGTCCGTGAGGAGAGAGAGATCAGGGTGCAGGGAGCCACGGCAGGTCTCTGCCCCGGCCACCTACTGGGCCACCTATTGGTCAGTAGGGACAGGAGACCACAGCCCAGCCCTTTGCTCTTCTCCCACGTAAAGTGCGCCAAAGCCCTCTTTCCTTCTACAACAGAATCATCTGGTGTGAAGGCTGGGGTAGAACATCATTGCTTTGTCCTATTACAGCGCCTCTCACACCTCCTGCCTGTCTTGCTATTGGGGTACTATCCCTCATCTACTTAAAATCCATTTCCTGACGACTGTCCCTCCCCCTACATCCCATGACTTCACTGCTTCATCCCCGACCCTTTCACTTGCTTTCTTTCTAGTGTAGTCTGCTATATTCTGAGAGCTCGAAAAGGATCTTATCTAAGATCACCAACCAATAAACCCCATCCCCCAACAGGGATTGAATGGTTCCTCCCAGAGACCTGAATTATTAATGTTTCTAAAAAGGTTAAATTCATAGATTATAAATAATGTCATTCAAAATATTAAACAGTTGAGGACTTCATTGGCAATGCAGGTAGACCCCATGCCAGGTGAACATGATGTTCTCTCAGTCCTTAAAAGCTAATAAAGTTTTTGGTTATATAGGAGGTATTGAATACATAGCTTGGGCCTTTTTATACCAACTGTAGCAAACAGGATTAGGCTGATATACTTAGGAATCAATTTTACTGCATTCAGAAACATGTCTCCACCCTCTTCTGTAAGAGGGCATTCTAGTTACATGTTAGTTAAAGATCTGCTTCACCCTCTGAGCAGTTTCATAGGTAGGCTTATTTTAAATGCTTGCCATCTTGAAAGCAAAACTGACAAGGCTTCAGAATTTGAAAAGCAACAGCTTATTGCATGTGCCATCAGGATGAAATCCCCAGGTCTTCAGAAGAGTTTCAAAAGACCAACAATACAGTTGTCACTGATTTATCAAACACATTTGGCTGCCCCTTGCCATCAGCTGTAAAATCAGTGTTTTCTAAATAAATACCGAATTCTAAATTGCATTGTTAACAAAGCCATGTTGCAATTAAATTTTCTTGCTGTTTAATAAATGATCATTATTAGTACAGACTGATCTCTTTCACAAGATCTCCAGGTAAGAACTCTAATGCTGCTGCTACTGTCCTGCTGGAAGACTAAACTATAGATGCTATGCAGTAACACAATGAAAAGTAAACTATAATAGGCCTGTCTGTGCCTTTGTAAATACAGAACAGTAAGAGTCACCAGAGCCAGCATGGATTCAAAATACATTGTATTCCATACAGCAGAATTTTACTATCCATACAATGATTTTTAAAGCTCAAGTTAAATCGGTTTTAAAGCATTTGGTACTACGGTCATTAACACAGTTTTGAAAACTGTGAATCAGGTCTAATTTTGTGCACATTTCCTAGACCAAGATGCCCACCTGAATTTACTACCTGTGGTCAGTTTTTCATGGTTTACAATAAATTGATGCATAAATGTCAACTAACGCCCATAAAGCATAGCAAGGGGCAGCCAAGGGAAAAAAGTAATTCTGCAGACACAGTTCTGCAGGAGCCTCTGCCGCATCGCATCTGCCACAGGAATGCAGGTCTGCAGAGAGTGAAAACAGAATACTTAGGTGTAACTCAAGTTCCTGTCCATCAAAACCAGGCAATGACTAAACAGGCCCCATGGAAAGGAGGGAGCAAGAAGGGGCAGGAAGCAATGCCTGGGGACCTCCTCCACTCCACCACCTTCCCCTAAGGCCCAGGAAACATCAGTTTGCGGCTGCTTCCCACTCACAGCGGCAGCCACTACAGCCAGGTCTGAAAGGACTCGCTTTTGCTGAGAGCAGACTCTACATCATTGAAGAGGGGGATCAGATCTTCCGATTCCAAAGTTCCTAGGTCAACGTTTGTTCCCGGAAGGCAGTCAAGGAAATCAGGGAAGCGGCTCTGCTGGTGGTTGATGTTTATAGGTGTCTGACCTGCATTTTCTCCTAAAGCAGAATGAGAGAAAACCATTGAAAGTCCTTCTTGTCAGTCCTTCACAGAGAGGCAGTCACATGTTACTATAACACCTTCATGTCTTCAGACCTCATAGCAATAATCCTCGCTTGTAAGAGGTGCTGAGACACTGGAGAATTGAACATAGTCTGTGGTAGACAGGACCCAGAATGCAGCAGTACAGAGAATAAGACAGGACCGTGTAAAAGGCACCAAAGGCCAGGCCACCGCCCCTGCTTCCCCATCATGGGAGCTCGAGGAGCTCTTCTGACAGGAGAGAGCACTCTGTCTACACTAAGCATCCTACAGAACTCTGCTCTGGAGCTTAACTGTAAGTTTCCCCTTACCACTTTATTCTTGAGATGCATAGAGTAGTGCAAAGCTTCTTTTAACCATGGTATTTTCAGTACTGACTCCCCCAGCACCGGGATTACAGGCAAGGCATATGCCATCATGCCCGGACTCCTTCACCGGCTCAGTGTACCATGGGGATGGGGCTGGGTGGCAAGTGAGGCTGGGGATCGAACCCTGGTCTCTGTGCTTGCTAAAGCAGGTGCTTAATCTGAGCTATCTTGCTGGCCCTTTGCAGCTTTAACCACTTAAAAAAGTAGATAAGCCTGACATGGTGGCACACACTTACAATCTCTGCATTTGGGAGGCTGAGGCAGGAGGACTGCTGGAAAGCCAAGGGCAATCTGACTGCACAATGAGGTCAATGTCAGTCTGAAGCACATGAGTGAGACCCAAACAAAACAAATGATCAGATGAATAAATGGATGAGACAAAAACAAAACCGCCAGCAATTCTTGCAGGATTGCAACTGTGCTGGCGGCCCCACTGCTATTCCCGCATGCGGACTGCAGAGGGCGTGCTCAGCTGCTGGTTTCTTAGGGCTCAGCAGCTCTAATTTTTCTGGCTGCATTTGAGTTCTGCCTGCTTCCAGTCTTCCTTGGGTTACTGGTGGATAATTCCATTTCTCTCCTTGGAAGGGCTTACGCCTGCTTCCAGACAAGTCTTCACAGAGGTTAATCCTAAACCCTAAAGTCAGTGAGTCGTCCTCACTTAACCAGGCTAACCCAGAACCCTAATACTTATCCAGTCTGTTTTGCACGTCTCATGGGCCTTGCCAGGAGCAGCAGACAGCCGTGGTGTGCTCTGCTTCTTTCATAATTAAGCCAGGTTAAGCTAATGAAGGTAAAGCAAGACTCTTGCAATTGGATGCCTCACTCCTTAAGGACAGAAGAGCAGGAAGTGTGCTGAGTGATGGCCTGAAGGAGTGCAGGAGAGCAGGAGCAGTCCTGCCCCCTTGCAGAGGGTGACATCACTGTCGTGTGGACCCTGAAGCTGACCTAGCACCCTCTGACTGGCTCAACTTTCTATATGCTCACTGACCACTGCTTCTCGAGTACAGTGAAAAACATGAAAACACCTGCCGGTTGGTTAAGCTATAACCAGTACCCTTCTCCTGGAGAAGGGTGGCCCATGCACTGCTGCTGAAACAGAGCTGCCCAGAGAGTCCACTGTGAAAGACACACAGAGCAGACAGGCTCCTCCACTACAACTGCAAGGAAGAGGTCAAGTGTGGGAAGAATGAACAGCTCGGCAGTCTAAGAGCCTGCCTGGCAAGTGCAAGGCCCAGGTTCAATCCCAGTACCACATGCTAAGTCCTGGCCCCACACTGAGTGGGCCACCGAAACCAGGCATGGTGGTGCACACTTGATCCCAGCACTGGGGAGGCTGAGACAGCAGGAGGTTCACTATGAGCTCCATAGTGAGACACTGTACCAAATACATTAAGAAAAAAAAATAGAAGTTAAAAATCCACCACCCAGCAGAAAAGTTTAACCATGAGTCATAAAAAGTAAAGCCCAGTTAGTATGCTTAGCTGTAAAAGGCTCAAGTCAACAGCTTCCGACATTGTCAGGTCTGCCAATAACCCACTATTATTATGGACTACTGGAATATGCATACAACTACTTTCTCTTAGCTCAATGAGAAGAAACATTTGTACAAATAGTGTTTAGAAAAATTATCATGTCTACATCTTATACTCTGAACAACTACTATGAAGACAACAATATGAACTGTATTAATTATTGTGGCTATCCTACTAACATGTTTTGAAACTATCTCATTGTTATTTCTTATTAAAAGTAATTTTAAAAAGTAAAAAAAATAAAATCCTATGCTCTCATATAAAACTATTTTTGTATAAACTCTGAATAGGGGGCTAGGGTTTATGTCCAGTTTCCTGTGGGCTGGGTGGCTTTTCAGTTATCATTCTGTGTTGTTGAGACCCAGGGTGTCTGGTTGGATTTTAGAACCAAGGTGACCTAGAAGACAACTTAAACCTGAAAGCGCCCACATGCCCTCGCAGGCTGCGCTCCTACCTGTGTCCATCTCATCCACGTTGCCGAGGAAGTCCTCTGGGGTCGTGGGCACACTGTAGCAGCCCAAGCCCAGGCCGCTGTCTGTGCTCTGCTCCCGCGAGTGGTAGGGCCCCCTGAAGAGCAGAAGATGGAGAAAGCTGGGAGAGGCCACTGAGTGAAGGCCACAGTGAGAGTGGCCACGGCAACCACAGCAGCCTACCTACCCCACTCTGATCCCAGAGAGCAAAGGGGAGAAGTCTGCACCCCACTTCAGTTTTAAAAGCTACGTCCTAGGGCTGGCCAAATAACTCAGTGGATTAAAGCATGTGCAAACTGGCACAGGGGCCAGGGATTCAATCCCTGGGCCTGCTGTGTCAGCCTCAATGAGAGGGCAGTTGAGACTGGGTGTGGTGACACACACCTATAATCCCTGCTCTTGGGAGGCTATAAGCAGGTAGATCATTATGAGTCCAATCTAGTAGTGAGACCCTGGATGCCCTCTATACACCCTTCCCTAAAATACGAAAATGAAATAAAATAAAAAATAAAGACTACATCCTAATGTTAATGAAATCCATACATTATAAGCAAGCAAAACTGACTGTTCATAGTGCATCGTCACTGATTTCCTTTGCATTTCCACGGGCACAGTTTTACATTAGAGTGTGATACTATTCATATGAAATTAAAAATAAAACCAAAACTAAGTTGAGTACAGTATACAGGCACCAAAACAAGTGGCAGTTAGAAATACAAAGAACATGAACACATCAGTTCCTGCACAGCGGCTACCGCAGTGAGTGAGAAAGAGACAGAAATGAGGCTTTAGTGGTGCTGGTGGAATGGGTTTCATATTAACTGTAATATTTTATTCATTAAGAAAGTGATGGCAAGGCCAGACAGATAGCTCCATGGCACAAGTGCCTACCTGGCAAGTGCAAGGTCATGAGTTCAAACCCCAGTCCCACAAAAAAAAAAAAAAAAAGAAAGAGAGAGAGAGAGAGAGAGAGAGAGAGAGAGAGAGAGGCAAGACCAGGTAGAAATATAGCAAATCTTGGGAGAAGGTACATAAACAACTCCTACATTACTCTTCATATTTTCCTGTACTT
>PVJA010020870.1:11342-36508 GCA_004027025.1 Myocastor coypus | reverse complement strand
AAGGGCTAGGGCCAAAATATTGGCTATCCTTATAGCCCTTCTTTTTCTCCAATTTTTGGTCTGTTAACTTACATTCTTAACCCTCCAGCAGAAAAGCTTTGTGATACTATTACTCTATAACATAGGTACTTGAGCTTATCATCACTGGCTTTCTGAGTATCAAATATCTTTGACTTAGCTTAGAAATGATATTTTCTGACCATCATTGATATTCTAATAACTTTCCATACAATGTGATATAAGCAGTTACACAATTTTGACACAGATATTTGGAAATTCAAGGAAATACATAATTGTAGCCTGTCAAGACTATGGTTTTTGGCCCAGTCTCTTATTTTCAAGTACTACTCTTGAGAGAATGAAAGTAACTGAGTTTACAGCAGGAGCAGTACATATTAAAAAGACAAGAGTGACATGTATTCCAAAGATAGTTTTAGCATTACATTGTGCTATAATCAATATGCTGAACATTTTGAACGTTCTTGAGACCAATATCTGATTCATCCTGTGTACATAGGTGTATGGTTTTGCTATTGATATGTTTTCTGCTTTATGAGTTTCCAGTCACTTCGTTGTTTAATCCATAACACATTCAGCTGTGTTATACCCTTACGTTCGTGTTTTCTTCTTTAAAGTTCTTATATTAGGGAGACTATATGATATTTACACATATAGGTCTGGTTTATTTCACTAATGAGTATATGTTCAATATACATCCATTTATATATGAAGTCTTCAAACTTATCATTCTTTATGAATGAGTAGTATTCCATTGTATAAAAATACCACATTTTTTTAAACCATTCTTCAAGTGATGGGCAGTTTGGTCGTTTCCAAGATTTGGCTATTACAAATTGGGCTGCTATAAACATAGGTGCACAGATATCACTATGGTATGAAGTTTTCAGTTCTTCTGGGTGAAGATGGCCATACTCCCTAAATTTTTGTACAGATTTAATGCAATTCCTATGTACATACAATCGACATACCTCACAGAGCTGGAAAAGTCATTCCAAAAATTTATTTGGAACCAAAAAAGACCCAGAATTGCAAGGACAATTCTCAGCAATGAAGGTATGGCAGGAGGCATTAAAATTCCTGACGTAAAGTTATGCTATAAAGCTACAGTAATAAAATCAACACGGTATTGGCAAAAGAATAGACTTGAAGATCAATGGAATAGAGCAGAGGACACAGAAGCAAATACAAACACACTCAACCACCTTATTTTTGACAAAGGGGCCAAACATGTGTACTGGAAGAAAGACAGCCTTTTTAACAAATGGTGCTGGAAAAATTGGCTCTCTACATGCTGAAAACTAAAACTTGACCCTAGTCTATCACCATGCACGAAAATAAAGTCGAAATGGATTGAAGATCTAAATATTAAAAGTGAAACATTAAATCTCCTGAAAGAGAAAGTGGGAGGAAATCTTGAAGACATCGGAGCAGGCAGAGTTCATGGACGGAAATCAAATTGCATGTTTAACACTTGAAAGCATTAACAATTGGGACCTCCTCTGGCTAAGAAGTTTCTGCATGTCAAAGGAAATCACTACCAAAGTGAAAAGATGACCCACAAATTTCGAAAAGATTATAACTAACAAGTACTCAGACAAAGGTCTTCTATCTAGAATCCACAAAGAACTAAAAACCATTAGGGTCCCAAAATTCAAAGACCCAATCCAGAAATGGGCATCTGAGATGAACAGTCACTTCTCAGAGAAAGAAATACAGCAAGCCTACAAATACATGAAGAAATGCTCCACATCGCTAGCTATTTGTGAAATGCAAATCAAAACAATACTTAGATACCACCTCGCCCCAGTAAGGATGGCTATCATAAAGAAATCAACCAGCAATAAATGCTGGAGACGCTGTGGGGAACCTTTCTCCACTGCTGGTGGGAATGCAGATTGGTGCAACCATTATGGAAAGCAGTGTGGAGGATCCTTATTAAACTAGAATTGGAAGTTCTGTTCAATCCAGCTATCCCCCTACTGGGAATTTTCCCAGAAGAAATGACAATGTGAGATTAATAAGAATCAATGAGAAAGAAGGAGTTAATAGAAATGATATAAAAATATGGGCACAAGTAATAACAGAAAACGTCCCAAATATAAGAAAACAATCTTCCTTTCAAGTAACCGAAGCATACAGGACTCCAAATAACATCAACCTGACTATAAACACACCCAGACATACAATAGTCAAGATCCCAGAAATCCAGCAGAAGAATAATATACTAAAAGCCACCAGAGAAAATAGATAAATCACATTTAAAGGAAAACCCATCAGAATAACGGCAGATATCTCTTCACAAACCATGAAGTCAAGAAGAGCATGGAGAAGAGTGCTTCAAGTCCTCCATGAAAACAAATTCCAGCCCAGACTGTTATATCCCACAAAACTCTCTTTGAAGTATGAGGGAGAAGTGAAATACTTCCATGACAAGGAACAAGTAAACAATTTCATGATGTCAAAGACAACCCTACACAGACTACTAAAAATATTGTAGAGGGAGACCAAAATGACCTGATCTCTATAAATGAGACCAGAAAGAACCCACCAAATAGGGCAACCAATTAAACAGGAGAAAAAGGAGTAAACAGTAGTAAGTAAGAGACATATCAATCATAAGTCAATACATTTCAATTATAACCTTCAATGTAAATGTTTATTCTCCAAGTAAAAGAAATAGACTGGTAGAATGGATAAGGAAGCAAAATCCAACAGTATGATGTATACAAGAAACACACTTAACTGAAAAAAATCTTGTAGGCTAAAAGTTAAAGGATGGAAAACAATAGTACATGCCGCAGCACCTCAAAAAAAGCAGGGTAGCAATTCTGTTTGCAGACAGTCTAAACATCAAACCAAAGTTGATAACATGAAATAAAGATAGCCATTACATACTGGTTAGAGGAAAAATTCAAGATGAAGAGGTGACACTCATAAGTATGTATGAAACCAACACAGTAGCACTAAGTTATATGAGACAAATCTTAAAGGACATGAAAACTCTAATATCAAATACTACACTCTTAACAGGAGACCAGTTGAATGGAAACCAAGGACTTAAGCATTAAACAAGAAAGTGACTGCAAACAGAAAAGATAGGAAACATGGCAGGAGCAAATCCATGCACTTATATATATATATGGGATGAATTAGATAATGGTCCTAAGAACCATCAAAATATTTTTCACACTGAAGATAGCAATAGGTAACACTATAATTGCGTTTGGAATGCTGGTCATTCTTGTCTTTTAGATTTGTGCTGCTTCTAATGTGATTTTAGTTACTACTATAATATCTCTCAAGTAAATGATTGGTTTACAAGAAAACAAAAAGGATATTAGATGAGAGTAAGAGACTAGGAAAAATGCTGTAGCATTGATTTGGCTACAATTTTGTATATACTTAGATTTCTAAATGTCTGTGTAAAAATGTGTAACTTCTTTTATCATATTATATAGCAATTTATTAGACTATCAATGCTTGATGGAAAATATCAATTCCAAGTTAAGTGTAGCATGTTTGGTATTCAGAAAGACAGTGATGTTAAGTTCAAGTGACTATGTTATAGAGTAATAGTATCACGAAACTTCTCTTCTGGAAGTGTGTATTTGCTTCTGTTTACTCTTGTCTTGAGATCTGGCCCACAGCAGAGGAGTGTCTATCTCTAGTTGGAAAGTCACCTTGTCTTCCATGTCTTCCTAGAGGTCCTGGCCCTGTCTAACTGCCTATAATATCTCTATCTATCTCAGCTGCCTACAACATTCCCCCCTCTGAAGAAGTAACCTGAACTGCCATGAGGGAACCATGGGCGATGACCACTTTGGCTGCTTCAGGCTGAAAGGGGTCGTAGTTGTAAATTGGCAGACAGAGAAACTCTCCAGAGGTATCTGGCCCTCAATAGACACCAGGCATTTTTATCTTGGATAGGTGTATAGCTTTGAACCTTTTGGGTGTCTCCACCTTCTTCCTATTGATTCCTGGACCCAGGCGTCCCTTGAGTAGCCCTCTCCAGAGCAGGTGGATGCTCCTGCGTCCAATGATCTCGGTGGGAAACTCCAAATGATGCATGAAGAAAAAAAATGATCTGGGGTGGATGACCTCCAATAGTGAACCTCCAAAGGATATAGGGAAAACCAATCCCCAACCTGAAAAGTACCTGGGACGAGTTCATGTTCTCTAAAACCGAAAAATGAATTTTAGGAACAAATGGAGTGAATGAGTAGAATGTATTTATTGAGAGAAAGAAGGTTCCTGTCCTAGAGAGTGACAGGAGGGGCGTCCAGAGTGGGTGTCCCCCCTTTTTTACATTTTATAATGTTTATTTTTTAATAAGAAATAGCAATGTGACATTTTCAAAACATATTACTACTACATTCCCAAAAATTGATACAATGAATATTGTTGTCCTCTTAGTAGTTATACAGAGCACAGGATCTAGACATGATAATTTTTCTAATCATTGTTGGTACAAAAATTTTCTTCACATTGAACTGGGAGAAAGTAGTTGCATACGGATTATTGGCAGGACTGGAAATGTCAGAAGCTGCTGAGTTAAGCCTTTTACAGCTCAGCATACTAATATAGCTTTACATTTTATGCTTGCTAGGTGGTTAAGGGCAAGTTAAAACAAGACTGCATAACAAAACACATAATCTTTTTTGTAATCTCCCAAGATCAGTCAAATCCCCTGAGGATTTACTTTGAAACCATGTATAGCATTTTGTAGAACTTTTGTCGGTGTCAGCCATCTTGATGAGTCATGGACATTGCTTGACCAGTTTGCTCCCTGTGAAAGCCTGAGAGAATATTTTCTCCCCAGGTGACTCTCCTTAGGCACACTGTACATCATTGATCCCTTTCCTCTGCAGCCCCATAACCTCCTTGAACAGAAAATTTGGGAAACCACTGAGTTATAGGATGTTACAGTACAGGTTCTCTTATGTCCTGAGTCTTCACTGACCTTGAAGGGCTAGGGGCAAAATATTGGCTATTCTTGTAAACCCTTCTTTTTCCTCTAATTTTTGATCTGTAAATTTATATTCTTAACCCTCCGGAAGAGAAACTTTGTGATACTATTATTCTATAACATAGGTACTTGAGCATAACATCACTGTCTTTCTGAATATTAAATGTCTTAGACTTAACATAGAACTGGTATTATCCATCAATCATTGATATTATTATTATTTTTTTTTTGGGGGGGGCAGTACCAGGGATTGAACTCAGGACCTTGCGCTTGCCAGGCAAGTGCTTATGGTGCTGAGCTATATCCCTGGCCCCAATCATTGATATTCTAATAAATCCCCTACGAATGTGATTTAGAAAAGAACAGCTACACTTTTTACACAGAAATTTAGAAATCTAAGCATATACTAAATTGTAGGAGGTCAATCCTGATGTCTTTAAAGGTAAGTGTCACAAACCATCAGTGTACACACACACACACACACACACACACACACAGAGTCATTTCACATGGCCATTCAGCAACTTGTATCTCCACTGGCTGACTTACCTTCTTGTCTATGAGCACCATGCTCTGCCTTTTACACACTCTTCTCTGAAGTGTGGAGTGCTGGGTGGCCTGACCTTTCTCCCAAGCATCTGCCTATCTCTAAAGCCCCAATTCAGACCTGGTCACCTGAATGTCATCCTATCTTCCTTGGTGAATTCCTCCCCCTATACTATTCTTTCTGTCTCATCTTGTACTGAATATTTCCTTGAAACGAGTATAGATTATTTCAGACCTGGCATATAGGTGTGAGTGCTGTACAAGAGTAAGGTCCTTTAGCTTGTTTGGGCTTTTAGATCTCATGATCAATGTTTGTCAGATAAATTCAGTGACTTTACCATATTTCAAATGTAACAGCAGAGGATGGAACTAAAACCAAGTGGATCATTTAAAGAGAAAAGAAAACGAAAACTCAATTTGATGAGTGCGAGAAAGAAACAGAGTTGTCTCTTCTAGTAACAAAAATAAAACATGACTTACAGTGAGTAGGAAAGGATGGATATAGCTGAAGTATTGCCCACTCTCTGGCTATACTGTGAATGCTTTTGCAGTTACCATGGGAACAGTACTTAGAAATTAATAAAGGCTAAGTAAACAGATGGTGGACGAGAGGAACCAGGTAGCTGAGTGGGAGTGGGGGGTTATGGATAAAAGAGAGTGGCCTCACTGCCCATCGTGGTGTGAGGCGAGAGCTGAAGGCTTCACTACAAGCTTACACAGCGTAATATAAATACCCATGGCTATCTTACAAAATATAGCAATCAGTGTATGCAAGAGTTCTTGCTGTTACTAAGTCTTAGTCTTTCCTTTTGGGGATTTTTTTTTTTTTCAGGGGGCTAGCTCAGGCTGCCTTAAGAGGTGGGGATCAAACTGGAGTCCCTGGCACCTGAGTGACTTTGCTGAATCATGTGTCTTAATCAACGGAGCTACTTGGCAAACCCTGCGTTAGTGCTTTGTTTTGAGCACAGTTTTTATTTACTCAATTTCTTTCATGGGTATAGCCTTTTAAATATTATTTCTTCCAATGCATTTTTGCTGTAACCAATCTATACTCTTCATACAATTTATTAGTTGTTGGCTGTTGTTTTTCCTTTCATTGGATTAGTAGTGATGATTTTGCAGTCATTTTTTATATCAGTAAATTGTATCTTCTATTTTTCTCAGTCTAGCTACTGGTGAATCAATTTTATTGATCCTTTCACAAAGCCAACTTTAGATTTCATTGATTTGCTTAATTGTTTTCACGTTTCAAATTTCAGCAATGTATGCTTTGATCTTTTTTTCTCCTTGCTTTATGCTTAATTCTCTCCTCATTCCACTTTTTAAAGTGGAAACTTGGATGAGCAGGTTTCAGTCTTCTCCTATTTTATATGGAATTAATGTTGCGATTGCCATCTAAGCACTGTTTCGGTTGGGGCCTCCAATTTTGAAGAGCTGTGTGATCATTTCTCTTTGTGCAAAACAGTTTTAAAGATTTGTTTTAAGACTGCTTTTATCCATGTGTTAAAAAACAATTTCTTATTTAGAGATGTTTTTGTTATTTCTTTTGCTGAGTGTAAATTTATTTTTACTGTAACATGAGGACATACACTGTAATATTTATACTCTTAGATGTTTTAAGGTATTTTTAAGTTTTAGCATTAAGTCTGGCTTGGTGAATGTATTGTAAGTTTGAAAAGAATATATATTTTGTTGCTCTTGGATACATTTTTCAATGCATGCTATTAAGTAAAATCAATATATGATGTTATTTTTGCACTTTCTTGTTTTTGTTTTTTCTATGCCTACTGGAGCTATCATTGCCAATAGAAGGGTAGCAAGGTCTCTAGGTATAACACTTTTTTTCTACTACTTGATATACGTAATTTTTGACTTAAATATTTCATGTGCTCTTGTTAGACCCATTTCCATGGAAGCCTTCTTTTTTTTTTTTTTTTTGTAACTATGACTACATTATGAAATGTAATGCCTCTTTTTATCCCTGGTAAGTTTTCTGATCCTAATTTCTGATTATCCCTAAATTAAAGTAGCTACTAGTTATTTTGATTTGAGTCAGCATAGTTTTTCTTCATCATCCTTTTACCCATCATCTTTGTGGGTTTCTTATGCACAACACATAGCTGGACTAATCTTAAACTCAACTCAGGGTGTGAACTTCGAGTCAGGCAATTTAAGCCTTCATGCTTGTAACTTTTGTTTTGGGGTTTTTTTCTGTGTGTGTTATTGTTGTTCGTTTATTAACTTACTCTTTCTCTGCTTTCTTCTTTAATTGAATACTTCGCATAATTTACTCTCTGTTTCTCAGTGTATCAGTTGTACTTCAAATAGCAGTGGTTTTGCTGCAGATTTTAGTAGTCCGAGCTCTTTGGACTGTGCGTGACTATGCACACACAGTGTAGTAGCATTCATAGTGCCTTCTTTCTGCACACCTCCCATCATCATGATGCTACTGTTTTTCTTTTCACTTGACTCTGCACTCTTGTGCATTGTTATGCTGTTATTATTTCAGACTAGCAAAATAAAAAGGTTAGTATGGAAGCAGGAGGGTTTGCACAACTGTGCTGTGCATTTCTGCTGCTCTGTGGAAAGGAGCAGATAGTACTTAATTTGCTTTGTCTCCTTTTTCAATTGTTTGTACTTTTTCTATTCTTAATTTCTTATACAATTTTTTTCCCTTGCTTTCTTCTTTCAAATTTAAATCCATACATCTGGTAAGATGAATGACTGGAAGACAACACTGTATTACAACAAATACTGTAAAATTCATATTATGTTGTATAGTGAAATTCTGTATCACTTGTAATTTTTATCCATTTTAATTCTATTTGTAATCTCTTCAACAAGTAAAAAGAAAATTTAAAAATTAAAAAAATTAAACTTTATTTTAATCAATCCCCCTCGAACACGATACCTTTTGACATGTACAACTGAGTTTTAGGCTTGTGCCATTTAATCCCCTATAAGGCACTTCAAATTTGCTTGTTTGTCTTTTTTTGTTTGAATCAGAGTTTGCTGTGCAGCACAGCCTAGCTGTGGACTCACGGCTATCCACCCTCCTGCCTCACTCTCCTGAGAGCTGCGATCACAGGGGTGAGCCACCATGCCCAATCTCTCTAAAGAACATTTAAACACAGTTCCCAGAAGATGGGCTTTCTATAGTTTATTATTTTTTACCTGTCTAATAAATTATTTCCCCCACATATTTAAAGAACAATTTGTTTTCTATTTTCATTAGTAGAAGGTTGCATTTCACAATGTTCACGTCCCTGGGCTGAGGGGGTCATGTGCCCGACACATCTATGCTCCTTTTCTCATCCCCTTTCCCTCCCTTCTCTTGCCCTCCATGCATTTCGGAGTCCACTTCTCATTTAAGAAAGATGTAGCTGGCCTCTTCCAGTTTAATCCATCTTTTAGCTCACTCTTTATTTATGACTTGTGTTTCTCACATAAGAGAAATGATGTGATATTTAAGCTCTTATGCTCATTTATTTTGTTTGACATTGTGGTCTCAAGGTGAATTAATTTTCCTACAAATAATTCAAGTTTTACTTTGTGATAGAATAATAATCCACTCTGTGAGAATACTACATTTTCTTTAGTTTTTGAATATGGAATTTTGTATTGGCTATTATTTTTATAAAAATATTTCAGTCCATTTTCTTCACTTTGACCATTTCTAACAAGGATTCTACTATAATTCTTCAATTTGCTCTATTATAGAAAAATTGTTATTTTCTTACTCTGGTTTTCTTTAAGAAGTTTTCTTTTCCATTGATTTCCTATAGTCTTATTGTGATATAATTAGCTGTAGCTATGGAATTTGAAATCTATCCTTCTTCATATGTCTTGTCTGAGCTTTCTGGATATGTAGTTTGATATCTGTCATTATTATTTAGAAACCTCATGGCCATTCTTAGTTGACATATTGCTCCACTTTGCTGTCTTTCTCTCCCACTTTTGGTTATTCAGATATAGCATATCACATATTTTGCATTTTAACACAATTCCAGAAGGTTCTCTTTCTTTGCTGCTGTTCTAATTTGTCTGACTATATTCACTTGGTGTTTCATTCTAAGAAGCTTCTGAAGAAGAGCTGGGCTATGCAGTCCATGCCTGTGGATTTTATATCATCTACATTTGCAAGTATGACCATTAACCCTTATGGATTTTTAGGCAGTCAACTCTATACTATTACTGTTAAATACTGTCCTGTTATTAGTGCAATTAAACTTGTTCCATTTAGTATATGTTTACTGTAGGTCACTATTTGATTTGTCTAAATATTTATGTTATAATTATAGATCCATTTTTTATGGTTAGGAATGGTACATTCCTGGTCCTTAGAGGATGTCAATATCCAGTTTAGTATTTTTATTAATAAATACTTGCAGTACATAGTGAGTACATCCTTGTGGGATTTGGTACATGTACAGAGCAAATCTTAATTCTTTTTCTTTTTTTAACCTCCTATCCCTCTCCATTTCTCTCCATTCCTTCTACCTCTTATTCACTTTCCAGTTTACAAAAGATCTATTTTTGTCATTTTCCCTTGAATTCTTTTTATCTCACCTCCCCACCTTCCTTTCCCTCCGTTTTCCCTCTATCTCTCATTCCCTTGAGCATTTGCAAATATCTCCCTACTTCCTACCTGTCTCTCTTCTATTTTGGTCTTCTACTTAAGCTTCTGTCTGACTTATTTTAGTTAATACATGGTCTCAAGTTGCATCCATTTTCTTATAAATGTCTCAAGTTTGTCTTTCTTTATGACAGAATAATATTCCATTGTTTTCCTGTTTATCGTTGACTATTATCGCTGCTGACTTTATTACTATAGCAAAGGTGACACAGTTATTGTTATCAACAGTTTAAAAAACAAGTCTGGGGAGATAGCTTAGTGGAATAAGCACCTATCTGGCAAGCACACGGTCCTGAGTTCAATTCCTGGTTGTGGAGGATAGCTTGACCAGCTCTTTTTGAAGGAAGAGGGACTGTCTCTATTTTGACTGAGCCTGACCCTATTTCCTTGTATTAACATGTATAGAGCTGGCTAGGATGTTTATCCTTTCAATTGGCCTTAAGCAATGTATATTGGTCTAGCTGAAGTGTTCGTGACAGTCGTTAAAAGTGGCATGCATGTTTCCCTAGTAATCTACACCTGCTGCTTCTTAATATGAGTCGGGTCGAGACAAGATGAAGAGCTAATGCTCCACACTGCCAGTGGGGAATGAGCCTCAAGACAGAGACTCGAAAGAATTCTGGGGCTTGAAAAATTACATCGAAGCTGAAGCACCGGACTGCCCAAAACATTAGATACTGTCTCAATAACATCATGCAGATTACTCTTCCTGCGTATCCTCTGCAGGTGGCAGAGGTAAATGTAGACCCCCACCTACCTCAGGACTCACCTACCTCCCACAATTCTCAGTCATTCCTCCTCAAGCCACTCCCCCACTGAATAAAACCGGGTGAGGCCCTGGGTCACGCTCTTTGTACCAGAGAACCATCTTTGTGGTGGGACTTAGAGCTCCTTGGTTCCCCAATAGTTATAAATATGTTTTAGTGTCTTTATTTTCATCGTGGGTTACATGAGAAGTGGTAGATTAAAATTAACTTGGTGAGATTTCAATAACATAACTTTGGGATTACAAATACTGACTTCTCAGATCAAAATGAAGACCTTAGCTCAGCAGATTAAAGCAGGCAAGTAGGTGCAAGGGCCAGGGGTTCGATCCTGGGGCCTGCTATGCTGGCACTGCCCCTGGGGCACCCTGAGACAGCAATTGATACTGGATGTGGTGGCGCATGACTGTAATTCCAGCTTTTTTTTTTTATGTCTTTTTGAGACAGGGTCTCGCTATGCAGTTGAGGCTGGCCTTGAGCTCATTTTTGTAGCCCAGGCTGGTCTCGAACTCGCACCAATCCTCCTGCCTCAGCCTCCTGAGTGCTGGGATTACAGGCGTGAGCCACCACTCCCGGCAATTCCAGCTTTTGGGAGGCTGTAAATAGGTGGTTCAGTATGAGTCCTATCTCATAGTGAAACCCTGAACACCCTGTAGACCCTTCCCTAAAATAAAATATAATAATAATCCCTAAAATAAGATATAATAATAATAATTTAGAAAGCAATTAGTTTTCTCTGTGTACCAATATCTGCTTGCCTTAGAGTTATTACCAGTACTGCAACCCACTCCTAGAGAACTTGGTACTTCATCATACACACTGCAGCCTCCTCTGCCAAATGAATGTAAACAGTAAGATTCCAAAACAGAGAGGCCAAGGCTTACAGTCAACTATAAGCAGAAGGCACCACTAAAAAGCAAACATTAAACAAGGAGTTTTCTACTATAGTCAATACACTAGCGATAGCACAAAACACAAATAAAAATTAGAAATACAAGAAAACAAGGCAAGAAAGTGCCTCCAAAAACTCCTAAATTCCACAAAGCTGAGGAAAGTGAATACACTGTTTTTAAATAAAAGGTATTTTAAAAAGATGAATAAGGTATTTAGTGAGTCTAAAAAAGACGTAACTGAATAGACAATGGACCCAATATAGAAAACAATCAATGAGTCTCCAAAGGACACTAATTAAAAGCTAGATGATGTGAACAAAATAATACAAAGCATAACTTCTTTGTATAGATGGGAATGAACTGTTCAAAAGGAAGAGTTACTGAGCTGAGGAGGACAGGAGAGGGAGTGGGGGAAGGAGATAGAGCTATGTATGTAAGCAGGATGGTTTGGAAAACTGTACTTTAGATCTGCTGGTCTATGGGAAGGAGCACAAAATGCTTAATTTGTTTTGTCACATTGTTTCAATTATTTGTACTGTTTCTGTTTTTAATTTTGTATACACATTTCTTTTTTCTTTCTTATTCCAATTTTGTATGAACATATTTGGTAATATGAATAAGTGGCTGGAAGACAAGACTATGCATTACAACAAATATGTGAAGTTCACATTACTTTGTTAAGTGAAATTCTGTAATATTTGTAATTTTTTCTCTTTTAATAATATTTTGTACTCTCTTGAAAAAATAAAAAATAAAAAGCCCTGCCCAGTATAGAAAAGAACTAGAGTCTATGAAAGGTCCTCCCCATGAAGAAGTTAAGGGATTAAAACTTCTATTGAAAGTATGGCAGCAGAAGTGACCAATGTTAGGACTAAGTGTCAAAACTAGAAGACAAGACTTACGTTGATGTCCATTTATTCAACGATACCTTAGTTACAACATAAGAGCGTCAAAAGTGGGCCCAATAGTTCCTAGATGATGCAAAGAAGATAATGAAAGATTAATAATAATATAAAAAGACAGCATAAGGAGCAGGTGAAAAAAGCACCCTTTGCTTCTTTTTTTTTTTTATTATCCCAAATTTATTGACATTACAGCGTAGCCAAAAGATTCAAACAGCTCCACGTGGTGTTTTGAAATTCATTCCGACAGTAGGCTGTGTGACCTGCAGGTTGGAGAGGCTGCCGAAGTCCAGAAGTTTCAGCATTTCCTTAGTGTCAGGATCTCAGGATCTACTTCAATGATTTCCTGATCCAAGGCTGAGACCTCAGGGACGTTATTATCTCTCCTCTCTCTCTCCTCCTCCTGCAGCTTGATGGAAATACCACGCACAGGGCCCCTCTGTATCTGCTTCATCAGATGTGTGACATAGCCTGCTATCTTGTTACGGAGCTTCTTGCTGGGGATGATGGCTATTTCCTTGCACACGCGCTTGTTGGTGTGGAAGTCGTTTCCCAGGCGCGTATAGTACTTCTCAATGATGACGCGGGCCGCCTTCTTCACTGTCTTGGTACGAATGCGACCCATGTTGGTGAGTCCCAGGAAAAGAGCAAGAGCACTCTTTTCTACAGAAAGGTTTTGCAGAAAACCTTTCAAATATGAGTGAAGGACACAGAGCTGCAAACAGTGACACTCAGAGAAAGAGCCTCTGGAGAGGCTGGGGAGACAGTTCAGTAGAATAAGTGCTTGGCAAGCGCAAAGGCCTAAGCTCAATCCCTGGTTCTGCAAAAAAAGAAAAAAGAAAGAAAAAGAACCTCTCCACAACACATGATGTTCAATATCCCAAATGTCTGGCACAAGAACAGATTCTTAAGAGCTGTTAAAGAAAAGCAATAAATCATTAGTAAAGGAAAATCCATTCGAATTATAGCAGACTTCTAAGAAACAAATCTTTGACACCAGGAGAGTTTGGAGTGAAATTCAAACCCTAAAAAAAATAAAGAACAATTTCCAGTTGAGATATATATATATATATATATATATATATATATATATATATATATATATCTTGCCAAACTGTCTTTCAAAATTGTTGGAAAAAGAAGATATTTCCACAATGAAGAGCATGTAAAAATTCAAAACAATCATAATAGAACACCAAAATTCTTCAAGAGTAGCCAGAAAGCACCAATTATGCTCACAGTGACAGAAGGGAGAACAGTGAACTAGAAGGAAAGAAATAGAGTCAGCAATGGGAACATAATGTAAAAATAAGTCAGCACCTATCAGCAATAACCATTAACACGAGTGTCCTCACCTCTCTCATCAAAACACAAATGCTGACAGAAACACCCAAGAAACAAAACCCAACTGTGTGCTGTAGAAAAGAAATGCATTTAATAAAAGCTGAAAGGTGTAGAAGACACAGTTAAATGGCAAGTAACAGAACTTAAGGATCAAATAATGAAAAGAGAAAGGGGAAAAGATAGGAAATAAGGTGGGGGCAAAATCATACATTTGTATATACAGGACAGCTAAGGCAATTGTCCCAAAGATTTCCCTCAGTTTTTTAAAAATAGCAGTTAATGGGTAGAATTCTCACCTTGCGGGTATCCATGAACTAAGCAAACACATTGAGAACAACATGTAAGACTAAAACTATGCTTGAAATACCTGTCATCTTGATTTTCCAAGTAGGTACCACTTAGAATACAATATTAATTATTACTACACTCTCTTTAAAGTAATTTTTAAACAAAGGTAATAAAAGAAAATGAAAGACAAAAGAATTTAAGTTTTCTTGAAAGCATGTGGTAATATTCAATCACATGCCCCATCTTGCATAACTCTATCTGTTAATTTGAGCAACAAATTTGATGATAAAAGTAGAAAACTATAACAATTATTGTTAATCAGCTATTCTTGTTTTGAATTTGTAACGTATATATTGTTATATGTTACCCTGCTTCTGTCTTTGTTTTTATTTTTCTTGCTCTTGGCTTTACTCTTCAAAATAAGATAAAATTATAAGGAAAGAAACACATTCAATATAAAAAGGAATTCATAAGCTAAAATCAAAGAATGGAAAACAACATTCCATGAAGCATGACTAGTGTTATGATTTGTTTCTAGTCCCCCCAAAGTCTCATGCAGTCATGGAGTGGGGGCTTCTAGAGTTTGAGACTAATTCATGATCCACTGGGATTATGGGTTTCAGTACTGCTGGGATTATGGGTATGTGTACCTTCCTCACCTCGGGTGATAGCCTGAATGTAATATAAGAGACACAGAGAGACAGACTCTCTGTCTCTCTCTGTTGCCATTGTTGCTGTTCCACCACCATGAACCACTGCTCTCTGCCCGGTGCCACTCAGCCTTGGAGGCAGCCAAGTATGGACTGAAACCTCCAGTAACTGTGAGCTAAGGAAGACTTTCCTTCCTTCATTTTGGATGTCGGGTATTTGTCCCAGGAATGAGAGAAGAGTAACTGAGATAATTAAAAAAGCAAATAGAATGACTATCCTGTTTCCAGAAAAGAAAAAAAAAATTTAAGCCAAAGTTTATTGGAAGAGGCAAGAAAAGTCACAACATAACGGGTAAGGAAACAATTCAACAGAAAGATACCAATGATATATATGCACAAACAATGACAGACTCATTTTATTTATTTATTTTTGGATTTGAAAAGCAACCATTTATTATAAAGCCAATACCAGAGTATGAAAGTGGGTAAAAGAAGAGGATAGAAGGGGGGAGATAATAAGGCCTAAGTCATATGTCAGCTGTGGAAACATAAATACTTACATCTAAGCATTTACATTTAGAAGATGAATATCTAAGTGGATCGCTTGTCCTTAAAACTCAAAAGCAAACATATTTGGCTGAAATAAAAGCAAGAAACTTTACCTACGCTCCCCTACAATGCACAAAGTCCAAAGAGAATTTAGTGTCTCACTTCTGCTCAGAAATCTGGCTATAGAGTGTGGCTTGTTGCTTTTCAGGATAGTGCAGTGCTGACAGAGGCTAAGCCTCTTTAGTTTCTCAGACTGCATCCTGTGGGATGTGGGACAGGAGGGTGGGCCATGTGGAAGAAGCTCCTGGCTCCATGGCAGGCTGTGCTCTGCATCCTGCCCACAGCACACAGAGCACTTGAGTGTGACCCTGTGAATCCAGAACTTGGTGCTTTTTCATGGCTTATGAATCCAGCACCAAGAGACCTCTTGGGGAGAGGAGCTGACCGAGCCCTTAAACCAAGACAGAAATAAAGCTCTTGAGCTCATTCTTGGATAGACAAAGGTAATTTTTCAAATTTCTCAAATCACAGTGGAAAAAGATCAAGGTCAGGTTCAACCTTTAAATACTGAGAAAAGAGAAGCTAGATACTAAATATAGTGAATATCATAAAGCCTTAATTATCAGTGCCCAATGCTGGGTGTTAAAATATGTAGAGGGAAAAAAATTCTAACGTAGTTTTCTTGGTGGGGAAAGAAGAGGTGGTTATGTGTATTGAACCACCTAGTTTCTATGAGTCCTTAGGAGCCTGAAGTGATGTAGTCACCTAGTTGCCTTGGGAACTGTTTGTGTAATGAAAAGTAACAGTAGAAATCAAAGCCAAGGGTTGCTTTGCTCCCAAGTTGGTCTGAGTTGGCTCCGAATCCATGCACAATGGGACCTCACCTCCTGTGCCCAGAGAAGGTCAAGCAGCAGCACCCCTGCCTTATGATGCCCTAGCCCAGTGCTCTTGGGTTTGAAATAGCCTCTCTTTGTGAATGTATGGCCTAGAACATACTACTGACCTCCCTCACAGAATCTGAAGCTAAGTCTGTACTCTTACAACTCCAACATTCACAAAAACCTTCTCATCTAAATAGCAGCATTGAGAGGGGTGGGAGCAGAGAATTTGCTGACATCTCTACATAGTTCCAAACAAGATGAGGATTAAAACCTGTGTCAGGCTTAATTTTTAGCTCAAGACATTCTCCATAGAGGACCTGCACACATGTTCAACTTTCTCTTTCTTTCTTTCTTTCTTTCTTTCTTTCTTTCTTTCTTTCTTTCTTTCTTTCTTTCTTTCTTTCTTTCTTTCTCCTTTCTTTCTTTCTTTCTTTCTTTCTTTCTTTCTTTCTTTCTTTCTTTCTTTCTTTCTTTCTTTTCTTTCTGTTTCCTTTCTTCCTTCTCTCTTTCTTTGCTCCAACTTTAATTTGTAGTACTCTGCACCACTCCTGTGAAGTAGGTCGCTATTATTACCCTCATTTGACAGATGGGGAATTGAGGCATTGAATGATTTTTCCAAGGTCCAGCATCGTGAATCCGTGGAAGCTGGCCCACACAGTACACATCCACTCAATTCTTCCGCTGCTTGCTAAAAGCATTTTACTTCTCACAGTATGCTTCACAGTGTGAGGAAGTTGGAAGATACACTGTACTCTGCAAACCAGATGAGCACCACCTGCAAGGATTAAGGTAGCACCTGTCACTTATGTAGCCTGAGGTGAAATTACCATAACATAAAAGATCAGATAAACATTTAAGTGAAATTACCAAACATAAAAGATCAGATAAACATTTAAGCATTTTTGTTGGGGGATTGCTGGGAGCCATGGAAGCGGGAAAATCGGTTAAATGTGTGACAGCGGGACTAGTCCTCAGTGCCTAAAGCAGCAAAGTTACCTTTGTCCTAAAATAAGAATCTTCATTGGTTACTGTCACCTATTAGTTGCTAGGCAACCTTGTGTTATGTGTTATTAAATTTGCAAAGGTATAAATAGATGTCTATGCTGTTGCTTGGCGGTTGTCCCATCACCCAGGCAGATGAGTAAGCAACTAACCCAGCTCATGTCCTCTCGTCTGTCTTTTCTTCATTCTTACCCCTAGTTCTCCCCAGGTACAATGGATCACACTGAGAGATGAATGGATCCTTACAGGGATAATTAGAAAGATCAACTAGAAAAATAACCAGCAAAGACATAAGATAGTTGAGCCAATCCTTCAAATAAATTAACTTGGCAGAAATCTACAGTATTTTACTCAACAACAACAGAGCACATTCTTCTCAATAGCACATGGAACTTTCACCAGAGCTGATCACATATTAGCCTACAAAGTATGCCTACGTAATGCAAAAGAATGAAAATTATACCATGCATATAATCATAGAGTGAACAAACTATAAATCAGCAGAAAAATGAAGCACGTAAATTAGGTAAACATGTGGAACTTGAACAATACCTTCTTGACTAATGTGTGAGTCAGAAGAAAGCAAGGAAGAAATAACAGTTCCTAGAATTAACTAATAAGGCTAGGACACTATACTAGAACTTATAGAATACAATGAAATAGTAGTAAGAGGGAAATGTGTAGCTATGAATCCCCACATCATAAAAACATGGAAAACCTTTAGTTCATAGAAAAACAAGAACAGCCCAAACTGAAAGCAAGTAGAAGGAAAGAAATTATAAAATCAGAGCAAAAACAATTAAATGAAGACTAAAAATAAATAGAATAAATGAAATGAAGACCTGGTTCTTTGAAAGAATGAACAAAATAAACAATCTCTTAGCCAATCTTACAAAAACCTGAAACCTAAGCCAATGTAACCATGAGGAAAAAATTGAAATCAAAAGAGACATTGCTGGAGCTGGGGAAATAGCTCAGTAGAATAAGTGCTTGCTTGGCAAGTGCAGGGTCCTGAGTTTAATCCCAGGGGGGGAAAAAAAAAAAAAGACAATGCTGAAATCCAGATTTTTTTTTTTTTTTTTTTTTTGAGATGGGGTGTCACCTTGTAGTGCAGGCCAGCCTCAGTCCCATGGTGATCCTGTTGCCTCAGACCCCCAAGTGCTATGGTTTAGCCTGCATGTGACATGGGTTGATGATATCTTCCTTTTGCTGGCATAGCACCTGGTATACTATTGGAAGGCAGATGCACATGAAGTCCTACCGACTGAAGTAGAGACCCGTTCTGTGGGGAATTTTGTCAGTATGGCTAAGACTCAGGCCATGACTCGTGTTTCCAAAAGGAACAATGGCCAAAGGACTCCAAGCCATCTGGTGTGCTTGGTTTCTGGCTTATATTTTGACTTTGTCCTTCTCTACTCTTTTTTCTCTCACTCAGTGAGAGTTTCTATTACTGTGCTGGACTCAGGCCCCTGTCAGCCTCTTACTGTTTGTCTCTCTGAGCTGTGGGCATACAGAAGGACTTTCCCAGGTGGCAAGCTGATGAGAGGCAGCTAGAGTGTGACAAGGGGGAGCACAGCTGTGCTCTGCTAGGACAGCACCCCAGGAGGACGCTTCCTGCAGACAACAGGCCTGTTCTCAAGGGTGGTGACGTCTTTACTCTCCTAGAAAAGGCAGAAGATGATTGGTGGAGTTCCCAGACAAAACCCCTGCAAGTGTCCCTGGGGATGCTCCCAAGCACGCATGCCCAGGAGTGTGTCATTTTAGGTTAGTCCACATCTAGTGGAATTTATAATCTGGCTTTGTTTAATTTACAACTTCATTTTGTTCATGCATCGTTGATCTCTTTCGGGGTGCCTTTAGCTCTTTTTGCATGGCTCGGTCTTAAATTAAGCCTTTATCTAGGTATATAATCCAAACTTTAAGATTTTTCTCCTTAAAATTTAAGTTAATACGTCAGCATTGACCAGTTTCCTTCTCAGATGAGCAGGTACTGAATATTCATTAGTCCATGCTATTGTCATCTCTGTAATTGGTCTTCTCCCTTGCGGTTCTTATTTGCTTTTGTTTTTTGTGTTGTGTCTTATACTCTAATAGCCAAGATTATGAGTACTAATCCTTTTAGAAAATAAGCACAGTTTTCTGTCCAGAATTTTACATTTAATTCAGCCCTGACTGTTGCTTCTCTACTTTGCTCTGTAGCCTCTGTTTTTTCTTTTAATGCATATTTTTTGTACAGTGTCTCTGGGCAGCTCTAATTCCTAGTAATCCTCCTGTTTTCAGCTTCCCCAGTGGTGGGATTACAAGCATGCAAACTACTTATTTGCCTCCCTTGGGTGCTAAGCTATTTGTTGATACTTATGACTGAACATTAGAATAATGTCTGCTATGCAAAAATTAGAAAATCCAGGAAAAGGGTAGAAAAGGAAATTAAGTTTCTTAGTAATTCTACCTCTTAGATAGTTCTGTTTTCATCTGACCTAAGGCTTTAATGTTTCCATTCTGTGTCTATATGTGTAAATATTGGTAAGTATTGTTCTTCTGTTTTGATTTCTAACAGCATGTTTCCATTTGTTCCTAACTAGAACATCTCAAAGCTGTGCATCTGTGTAACTTGAAATACTTTATTCTTTCTCCGTCAGATCCAAGTGTTGACTTGAGTTACGTTCTTGCATTACCAAGACCACTGCCACAACTGCATGACTGTGTGAATCCAGAGGACACTGTTCACAGGCAACTGCATTATCATGATGGTCCAAATAAGGAATCTTGCACAGCACTGGAAATTATACCATTCCTAGGCTTCCCAGAACCTTCAAAGGAGAAAAGAATGCATTTATTACATGGCTGGGGTTCTGAGAGCAATGTCTTTGCCTCGTTCTCATTCTTTAAGATTTCTTTCTCTGGGTAGGGAATGGCATGTGGGAACATCTTGGACTTTTCCATGTTCTGAGAGGATGATTTGGGATCAAAACCCTGTCTTGTAAAAGGACTTTGACTTTCCTTATCTCTGCATCACGTTTTTCCTATTTGCTTCTGGGTCTCTGTGGTGCAGGAAGGAAAAACTGACCTGGGGTGGATGACCTCCAGTAGGGAACCTCCAAATGATATAGGGAAAATTAATTTCCCAACCTGAAAAGTACCTGGGACCAGTTTGTGTTCTCTAAAACTGAAGAATGAATTTTAGGAACAAATGCAGGTAACTAGCAGAATATATTTATTGAAGGAAAGAAGCTCCTGTCTGAGAGACAGACAAGAGGGGGGTACCAAGTGGGTGTCCTCCAGAAGCTGTCTCTTCCAGGGACTTTTATAGAAGAAAACCATGAGGTGAGGCGGATCTAAGATGGAAACCATGTAAACTCGCTTAGGTGGGCATGAGGTGGGACAAAGCTATGGTCAACCAATGAGGGTACAAGCACCATTGCTCAAGTAAAATGGATTAAGTACAGGACCAAATGGGGAAGTGAATCACGTAGCAAGTGGGAGTGAATGCAGAACAGGTCTTTATCAGGTAGCCTTTCAGTAGTAGTCAGATTAATGATTCTTCTGGCTCCCTCAGGGTGATGGCCAATCTCAGATATCAATCATCAAAGAAGTCAGTATTTGTTCGATCTTTGGTCTTTAGATCTGGCCCATAGCAGGAGCATCAATCCCTCCCATAATTGCTGGATATCTTGCCTTCTGTATTATCCCCTTCAAGGACGTAGCCCTGTCCGACTTCCTATAATATTTGTAACTAACTCGGCTGCCTGCAACATTCCCCCCTCTGACGAAGTAACTTGAACTGCCTGAACTGTGAGGGAACCATGGGTGATGACCACTCTAGCTTCTTCAGGCTGAAAGGGTTCATAATTATGAACTAGCAGTGAGAAATACTCTGCAGAGGTTCTACCTAAAGGCCCTCAACAGAGAACAGGCATTTTTATCTTGGGCAGGTAGAACAGTTTTAAATCTGGAGAAGACAAGGCCAAAGAAACTATTAAACATACATGAGCCAAATAATATGTGCAGGGCCCACTGCATGAGACCTCGATGAACCTGCTGCAAGAGCAGCCTATCCAGCAACAGGCCCGCCAGGTGAGTGAGACCTCCCTTCCCTGGCCTACAAGTAGCTCAGATGACCTAGGAGCCTGGATTGACCGACCAAGCCACAGGCATGCAGTCCTGCACCAAGGGTCACTGCTATACAAAAAGATATAGGAGCAAAATGCAATCTCAGGTCCCAAGCCCACCTGTAACAAATACAGGAGACACTATCATACAAGAAAACGGGAAGCATGCAGCTGAAATCTCTGAATTAGTAGTATCTGAAGTAAACAAACAAATGCAAATACATATAGAGATTGGAGATAAACTGTGAAGTTAAAAAAGAAATCTTTGAATTACTAGAGATGGAAGTAAAAAAAAAAAAAAAAAAAAAAAAAAAAAAAAAAAAAAAAAAAAAAAAAAAAAAAAAAAAAAAAAACAGCTGCAGAAAAGCATAGCGGGAATCAGATCAGAAATAACCTCTGAAGTAAAAAAAAAGTCATCTCTAAATTAATAGCATCTGAAGTAGAAGAACATTTGAAGAATGGTAGAGAGGAAATGAGAGCAGAAACAACCTCTGAAGTAGAAAAAGAAAGGATAACTATAATGAAAGACTTAAATACATCTAAAGAAGACACATAAAAAAAATTAGAGATTAGAAAAAGGATGGAATCCTTAAATGAGCAATATAGGAAAGAAATAGATCAATGAAACAGTTTCAAAGAGATACATAGGAAAATAAAATCTCAATCACAAGCTGGCAACACCGTATGAACGAAAGTGAAGATAGGATTTCAGATCTGGAAGACAAAGTCATAGATAGTGAAAAGGTAAGAAAGGCTTTCTCTCTTTTTTTTAATTTCCATGTTTATTACATGTTTGTCTTTGATGTTGAGTACATATTAGGACTGATTTAACATACAGTGTTGGAGATTTGATATTCTCCACTGAATGGGTTAAAAAGGAATGTAAAACCACAAAATGCTAGTTGATGTGAGTTCTAAATTATGGTAAACAGAACAATAAATATCTTGCCATTTTTCTCTAGCTAATCAAGATGAATTTCATTATAAAAATTTTTTCATAACAATTTATTTCAAGAAAGGAAATTAGGGATGGTCATAAAAACCATGTAAGTACAGGGTACAAATAAATTAAGAATTTTAACAAAGAATGCCTACCTTCTACTTAAAATTATGACTTGAGAGGGATTAATTAGTGTCAACTATGGATCTAATGACTTAAATCCACCCATTTTTGTCAGGAAGACCTAGGCTGACTTGAGGATGACAGCACCAGTTCTATTTGGCATTCATATTTAACTGTATGGTGTTCAGAATAGGGATGGCCAAATACTAAGTGTGCATTCAGAAATTTAGAATTAATCAAGAGCAAGTGACTCAGAGCTAACAGAATTAATCATTCTATTTCCTGATATTTAGTTATAGCTTTTATCATTCACTGAAAGCTTCAAGAGAAAATTTCCCTACATATTCTGAGCTGCTAAAATGTACAGAACACTAAAAATACTGCCTGTGGTATAATTCTAATGCTTAAACACAGCCAAAATTATGGTGGTTACCAAAGTTGGTATTGGTAATATAGTTTCTTTCAAGCCCCTAGACTACTAGTCTTTAGTTACACAGATTTTTAAAAGGCTTAAAATTTATTTTCTGTCATGGATAAACCTATCCCCGGCACCACATGCTGTGCCAGCCCTGCCTTCAGGGCAGGCTGAACCGGCCATAAAAATAAATAAACAAACAAACAAAAGTTCTGAAACAAGAAAAAAAAAAAGATAATGCCATAGGACATATTTAGTTTCCTTCCTTCCCTGAAAATCACCATTTCTTTTAATGGCACACTCCTTTTCTCAGAGCATGGGCCAGTCACTGTGTAATTTTGCTGAACGGGGCATATTACAATCATCTTGGGCTTTCTGCATCATGTGGTCTCTGATGCAACTCCTCAGCTTCTGCTATATAAGAAAGCAGCCATAGTCATCACAGAAAGACAGAACAGCCCACCATTTAGCCTTGAGGGGCAGAGCTGATGGCTGGCCACTACCATGGAAAACAGACTGAATATATGAGCAACGCTTGGAAGAAACTGGTCTCTAGTCAGACCTGGTGACTGACTCAGAACCTAGCAGTTAATCAGTCTAATACCCTGAGGTTGTACACTTTGAATTTAGCTATCTCTCTTAGATAAGACAACTCTACCAAAATTCATGTCATCATGCTTTTTATCAGGAGTAATTTATCTTCATTTAAGAACTTGAGTTATTGAGAAATTTAACTTAAAATTAATAAAGGATATCCATACAATTTAATATCCAATTTAATTTTTTAAAACCTTAATGAAAAATATAACAGAATCAAAACATTTAAAATAAGTACACTCACTACACACGCCAGTTAATCCATTTAAATCATACCAAGTATAGGAATATGAAAAATAAATTCAGAAGTATAATCGCTTTAAAATACACTACTCCCACTTTTGTCAATATTTTACATTTATGTATATATACTATTGTGGAAGCAGAATTTCTCTCTAAAAACATGATCTCCTTAAAATTTTGAGGTGCATATTAGAGCCACAGGCAATATCTGACATATTGTAGTACAGGCCTTTCAAATTTGGCATTTCACTGCTACAATACAATGACCAAGGTATGTAACTGTACAGTGCCTAGACATTCCAGTAAGAACCATTATTTTCTTAAGATGTAGAATGATTAATACATATTCTACAAGGGGCAGTGTGGTAAGTAATTCTAAAGGGTATGTCCTGATATACTTTCAATTGTACGATAACACAAACAACTTCGTTAAGGCCATGTTTTATTTGCTGATTAATGGACAAAAGGAAATGTAATTTATTTTCAAGTATTTTCTTGAAAGTTTGTGCTCATAAAAAACATGGTAAGTTGGAAAGACTGTTAAATCACTGAGACTTTAAATATATCTTACACAATCTTGTTTGTACTAAAATACAAGTTAAATGTAAACATAAAGCAATCATGATAATTTTATGCAAATCTGTTTTATGTAATCTTTAGTTATATATAAAAGTTTCTTGCTTCTGTTACTTGTAAAAGATCAATGCCAGACTGAGTTACTATCTACTGGCAAAGGGCCCTAAAAAGCTTACTTTAGCATTAATCTTTCACAATGGTTATGTGTGTTGCCTAATTTGAGATCACCTAAATACTGAAAATGAAAAAAAAGGGCAGTTATGTCCATAAACTGAGAAATAATTTGAACATATTGTATCATAAAACACAAAGAAACCCCACACAGCTGTACAATAAACATTATGTTCTACATACTCCCACATGAGTGCTAATACGCGCATGCACCCTGCCACAGGACAGAGCCTAATGGGGCGCTGCTTTCAGTTCTATGTTCAGTTGTGCATTCTTTCTTACTTCATCAAATGAATAACTTTTTGTTACCTTCCCGTTCTTGAAGACAGTATGGAGAAGATACTGACCGTACTCTTAAAGGTCTCCTTTTCCTTCCTCAAGTGTAACAAAATTCCCTGCTGGTGTCCTATGTAATGATAACCGGCCTTTTTTTTTTTTTTTTTTTTTTTTTTTTTTTTTTTTTTTTTTTTTTTTTTTTTTTTTTTTTTTTTTTTTTTTTTTTTTTTTTTTTTTTTTTTTTTTTTTTTTTTTTTTTTTTTTTTTTTTTTTT
>PVJA010020870.1:0-11242 GCA_004027025.1 Myocastor coypus | reverse complement strand
TAATATCTACTCCATCCCCTTGAATAACTCTAAGATAAGGTGGCAGCAACTTGTAGCCTTTTGAGTTCTCAGTAACAGGAAACTTCTTACCTAAAATATCCAAAACCTTTAATACAGTATCAAGAGGATTTCCAGAATCAGGTCTGATTATCAATGGCGCCTCTGTAGTTCTCGAAAATATTGAATGTCTTAGATCTTCACCCCATATTTTTTCACACACCTTATAAATGTCATAGCTATCACTAACCACAGATACAGACACTGATGAAAACTGTGTTACTATATGTTCAAAAGTGTCTTTTTCATGGTCTTTTCCCCAAGCTGTAATCGTACTGTGTTCTGCTGCTGGAACAGAATAGCCCAGAACAGAATCTTTTGTGCCATAGTATTTTTAAATGAGAGAAATTCTCACTACTGTATCTGTTCCTTTGAAGTTAACTAAATGAGCAGATGCCCCTATGCCAGCAGTCTCTTGGGAAGAGACTCCTCTGTAGCCAAAATCATGTAACTTGTATTCCAGACCATCTAAGTTACTAGAAGTTTCCAACAAGTATTTGGCCAATATTTTCCTTCTGATCTCTAGAATTTGTGGCCATTGTGATTGGACACCAGGATTGAACAAGAATAGTCTCAATCCAATTTGTAAGCCAGTAGCATTCTGGATCTGTGTTTTCCACTGTGAAGAGAACATTTCCTCTGGGAATGACAGAGCCGTCAGGAACGGCCTTCAGTTCTACAGGGAGATGCCCATCATATTTCTCAAGAATGTAGTTCTATCCTTTTTCATTAAAGACATCGTCCTGGAAATGTTCTTTGTATACCTCTTTGGCTTCCTGGATTTTCTCTTTGGTCACAACCTTACCTTTTAAGCATTTATTAAGAATGCACTGCAACCCATAAAATACTGTCTCCGCGTATTTCACCTTCCTTACTTTGGAGTTTTCTGTCTTCTTTTCAAGGCATTCAAAGTATGAATAAACTTTGCTTGTGTTGGGTGGGTACTGTTTATAGTGAGTAACCTTGTAGGAGTCGGTGGCCAGAAGGATGTTGAACTTGGCTCCTGCTGCAGCATTCATCTTGGGCCGGAGGGGAGGGGCTGCATACCGCGAGGTACCCCGGTACGGCTGTGAGGAAGGAGAAAAAAATATATCAAGAAAGGATCTCTTAAAGTCAACCAGAATGCAGGAACAAGTAATTCAACATCTGCAAGATGATGCAGAAATGAACAACGTGAGATTAATAAAAATCAATGAGAAAGAAGGAGTTAATACAAATGATATAAAAATATGGGCACAAGTAATAACAGAAAACTTCCCAAATATAAGAAAACAATCTTCCTTTCAAGTAACCGAAGCATACAGGACTCCAAATAACATCAACCTGATTAAAAACACACCCAGACATATAATAGTCAAGATCCCAGAAATCCAGCAGAAGAATAATATACTAAAAGCCACCAGAGAAAATAGATAAATCACATTTAAAGGAAAACCCATCAGAATAACGGCAGATTTCTCTTCACAAACCATGAAGTCAAGAAGAGCATGGAGAAGAGTGCTTCAAGTCCTCCATGAAAACAAATTCCAGCCCAGACTGTTATATCCCACAAAACTCTCTTTGAAGTATGAGGGAGAAGTGAAATACTTCCATGACAAGGAACAAGTAAACAATTTCATGATGTCAAAGACAACCCTACACAGACTACTAAAAATATTGTAGAGGGAGACCAAAATGACCTGATCTCTATAAATGAGACCAGAAAGAACCCACCAAATAGGGCAACCAATTAAACAGGAGAAAAAGGAGTAAACAGTAGTAAGTAAGAGACATGTCAATCATAAGTCAATATATTTCAATTATAACCATCAATGTAAATGGACTCAATTCTCCAATTAAAAGAAATAGACTGGCAGAATGGATAAAGAAGCAAGATCCAACAATATGGTATATACAAGAAACACACTTAACTGAAAAAAATCTTGTAGGCTAAAAGTTAAAGGATGTAAAACAATACTACATGCCCCAGCACTGTAGTCTGATAGGTGTTTCAAAAAGCAGAGAGTGATGGACGGGGCCCAGAGGCAGCTGTGGTAGGGCAGCTTCACCTGGGGGTTCTCTATGTGTTGCTTTCCCACTTTCTTGAAATGGTACTGGTTGACCCTTCAGTGAACCCTAGGATGGAAGCTGATGGAGATCTTGGTTGCACTTGTGACTAAGCATGTGGTCCTCCTTTACTTTAATGAAACCATGGTCACATTAGTGCCTGGACACATTCTTCTTTGCTGAGGTGACTGTGAACAGGATCACGCTGACTATCCTGAATAAAGCTGAGTTGTTTCAGAGGTTCTTTGCTCACTAGGGACAGAATCTCAGTGGTCCTCTAAGCTACCTTTATCGGGTCTTCTCATCATTTCTTTTGGTTCCAGATCAGAACATTACAACACAGCACCTCAAAAAAAGCAGGTATAGCAATCTTGTTTGCAGACAGTCTAAATTTCAAACCAAGGATGATTACACAAAATAAAGATGGACACTCCGTACTGGTTAGGGGACAAATTCAAGATGAAGAAGTAAGACTCATAAATATGTATGCACATAACATGGGAGCACCAAGTTACATAAGAGATATCTTAATGGACATGAAAAGTCTAACATCCAATACCACAATCTTAACAGGAAGCTTTAATACCACATTATCACAGAAATAAAAGTCAAGTAGAGAAAAACTTAGCAAAGAAGTAGCAGAAATGAACCAGATCTTGGAACAACTGGACTTGATGGACATACACAGAGTGTTCCATGCAACCACTTCTGAATACACATTTTTTTTTTAGGTGCACATGGGACATTTTCCAAAACTGACCATATATTAGTGCACAGGTCATGCTTAAGTACAAGCAAGGAAACAGAAAGTATACTATGTATATTATCTGACCACAATGCAACAAAAGTGGAAATTAATGACAAAGGAAATCATAAGAAGCCCAGAAATACATGGAAATTAAACAACACCCTTTTCAGCAACCAGTGGGTTAAAGATGAAATTAAACAATATGTAAACTTTAATGAAAATTCAAACACAACCTACCAGAATTTATGGGATGCAATGAAAATAGTTCTTAGAGGGACACTTATAGCCCTGAACTCACACATTAAGAAAACACAATGGGAAAAAATAAATACTCCTACTCCGCACCTAAATGTACTTGAAAAGGAAGTACAAATAAAATCCAAAGCCTAAAGACAGGAGGAAATTGTAAAGATTAGAGCAGAAATTAACTCAATCAGGATGAAGAAGGCAATACAAAGAATTAATGAATATAAAAGCTGGTTCCTTGAAAGATTAAATAAAATTAAATAAGTCCCTGGCTAACCTCATCAAAAAGAGGAAAGAAAGGACTCAAATTCAAGCAATAAAGAAGGAAAAGGGTAAAACTACTACAGACCTAGCAGAGATTAGGAGGATCATTAATTGTTACTTTGAGAATCTTTACTCTCACAGAATTGAAGACACAGATGAAATGGACAGATTCCTAGAAAGGTACAAACTACCAAAACTGAATCAAGAAGATAGAAGAACTCTCAATAACCCAATAACAGCCAATAAAATACAAAATGTAATAAAAAACTCCACAGACAAAGAAAAGTTCAGGTCCTAATGGATTCACAGCTGAATTCTGAAAGAAATTTGCAGAACACATAATCTCAGTACTCCTCAAACTGTTCAGTGAAATTGAAAAGAAAGAAATCCTCCAAAAATTATTCCTGGAAGCAAGTATTACACTGATACCAAAATGAGAGAGAGAGAGAGATGTAACTAAAAAAGAGAACTATAGACCAGTTTCTCTCATGAACATAGATGCGAAAAATCCTCAATAAAATCCTCGCTAGTAGAATACAGAAAATCAAGAAGATTATACACCATGACCAGGTAGGGTTCATTCCAGGGATGCAAGGATGGTTCAATATATGCAAATCTATAAATGTAATACACTATATCAATAGAGCCAAGACCAAAAATCACATGATCGTTTCAATTGATGCTGAAAAAGCCTTTGACAAAGTGCAACATTCATTCATGTTCAACGTCCTACAGAAAATTGGAATAGAAGGCCTCTACCTCAACTTGATAAAAGCCATCTATGACAATCCAACCGTTAGCATAATTCTAAATGGGGAAAAACTGAAGTCTTTTCCTCTCAAATCTGGTATAAGACAAGGATGTCCCCTATCACCATTCCTATTCAATGTAGTTCTGGAATCATTATCTACAGCCATTAGACAAGAAAGAGAAATAAAAGGAATAAGAATAGGTAAATAAGAAGTAAAACTATCACTATTTGCAGATGACATGTTAATTTACATGGAAGACCCAAAGAACTCCACCAAGAAGCTCCTAGAATTAATATACAAATTCAGTGGCATAGCAGGTTACAAAGTCAACACACAAAAGTTAATAGCATTCTTCTACACAGATAACAAATACACCAAGAGAGAAGTTAGAGAAACGGTACTTCTTACAATAGCATCAAATAAAATGAAATACTTAGGAATTAACCTAACTTAAAGAAGTAAAAGATCTATTCAATTAAAACTAAAGTACTCTGAAAAAAAAAGATCCTATAAGATTTCACAAAATGGAAAGGTATTCCCTGCTCCTGGATAGGAAGAACCAACATTGTGAAGATGGCCACACTTCCTAAATTTTTATTAGACTTAATGCAATTCTTATCAAAATACCATCAACATACCTCACAGACATGGAGAAATCAATTCTAAAATTTATTTGGAACCAGAAAAGACCTATAATTGCAAAGACAATCCTGGGCATCAAAGACAAGGCAGGAGGCGTTAAAGTTCCTGACTTAAAGTTATACTACAGAGCTACTGTGATAAAATCAGCATGGTATTGGCAAAAAATTAGACCTGAGGATCAATGGAATACATTAGAAGATGCAGAAGCAAATAGAAACACTCTCAGTCACATTATTTTTAACAAAGGAGCCAAACATATTTAGTGGAAGAAATCTATTTAACAAATGGTGGTGGAAAAACTGGATCTCCACATGTTGAAAACTAAAACTTGACCCAGGTCTCTCATCATGCAGTAAACTAAAATCAAAGTGGATTAAAGATCTAAATATTAAAAGAGAAACCCTAAATCTCCTAGAGGAGAAAGTCGGAAAAAATCTTGAAGACATCGGACATGGACAAAATAAAAATGCACACTTAACACTTGAAAGAATCAAGAAATGGGACATCCTCTGACTGAGAAGTTTCTTCTTGTCAAAAGAAATTACCAACAGAGTGAAAAGACAACCCAAAAATTTTGAAAAGATTTTAACTAATAACTATTTAGACAAAGGTCTTCTATCTAAAATTTATAAAGAACTAAAAACTATTAGGGTCCCAAAATTCTAAGATCCAATCCAGAAAAGGGTATCTGAGATGAACACATACTTTCAGAGAAAGAAATTCAGCAAGCTTATAAGTACATGAAGGAATGCTCCACATAGCTAGCCATTCGTGAAATGCAAATCAAAACAACACTTAGATACCATCTCACCCCAGAAAGAATGGCTATCATAAACAAATCAACCAACAACAAATGTTGGAGAGGCTATGTGGTAAAAGGAATCCTTCCCTACTACTGGTGGGAATGCAGACTGGTGCAACCATTATAGAAAGCAGTGTGGAGATTCCTTAAAAAACTACAACTGGAAATCCCATTCAATTCAGCTATTCCTGTACTGGGAATTTTTCCAGAAGAACTGAAAACATCATATCATAGTGATATCTTTGCACCGATGTTCATAGCAGCACAATCTGTGATAGCCAAATCTTCGCAACAACCAAAATGCCCATCATCTGAAGAATGGTTGAAAAAAATTTGGTATTTTCATAAAATGGAATATTGCTCAGGTATAAGAAATTATAAACTGGAAGACTTCATATATAATTAGATGTATCTTCAACATACACTCATAAGTGAAATAAACCAGATGTACATATACAAATATTGTATAGTCTCCCTAGTGTAGGACTCAAAAGAAGAAATAAATAAATTAGTGAATTAATTAATTAATTTTGAGTGGTACCAGGAATCAATCTCAGGACTTTGCGTTTTCTACATCCTCAACCTCTATAACTTTTTTTTTAGAAGAGTGACTTAAATACAAAATTTATATAGAAAAGTTAAAAAATTAATGTTTATTTGAAGGGTTAATGTTTGTTTGATCAGTCTTACATACCTATATCTATTAATCTAAATTGAGTTGATAATGAAAATATGTAACACAACCATTGTTAAATTTTTCTTGTTTTGAAGTTCTGTACTATATGTACTCTTACTTGTTACTATTTTTCTATCTTTGTTTCTTCTATTTTTACTCTTTAAAATAAAATTAAGTCTATTTTAAAAAACCCAAATAATATCTGCAGGCTAACTATGAATATAGTCAAAATTATTTTCACCATGTAAATAGTAATGACTTCAACAAAGATGATAAAGACAGGGTCTGGGGACTTCAGCATTTTATATACTATTTATTTGATATCTAATATTTTCAACAGCTATTGATACATTAGAAGGATCTGGAATGTCATACATTTTAAAATTTATAATTGTAAAAAGACTAGTGAGAATATTCATCTCTTGAACATGGGGTTTAATCTCTCCCTTATCTTCAATGGCCACTGGGTATCATTTCAAATAAACTGGCCTCTTATTTCTGACCAACTCTATTATTACTTGGGGCATATGAATTGTAGGACTTATGGACAACATTGAGTACTTTCCAGTTAGCAAGTGGGGCTGTTGTCTTTTCCTTATATTGGCAGTTAACATGGGTTCTTTCAGGCTGAGACATGAAGACCCATGATTTTATCAATCTGAAACTTTCTCTGGTTTTATCATGAACACCTTTTTATTTTCTTTTCTAGCAGCTTTGAACATTTTTCCTTGAAATGTCCCCTCTCTGTCTGGATCCAGGGAAACATAACCTTTTCCTGTTTCCTGACTGGCCTTCATTCCTTAGGCTGCTAGTATCACTATTCCCATTTTTCATCTATAAAGCCATTCTGTATCCTTTCTGTTATCAAACGCCTCTACCAAAACCAGTTTATCCCGCAAACCCTTCTAACTTCCATAGCTTGGGCCTGATATCTGGAGCCCAGTGAACAAGACATAATTCTTAGGTTTTAAGGCCCCCTGCAGGTAGCCCTGTTCAAGGAATGTAAGGGCAACTTCTCTTGTAATAGGACAGGAAACCTCAAAAGAGTTAGTTAAGGCCTTAATATATGTCTCTAGACAAAAATCTGGTGGATCCCAGTAAAAGAAATATTAATCTAGCATATTTATTATAGATTTTTACCAGCATGATTACCTGGGTTTTGGTATTTTCTAAGAAAGAACAAATTTGAGAAATTAGCATGTATAATCAAAGCATGAACATTTGAGCTAACACACTGGCATTTGGACTCTGTTGGAGTTTGATAGTTCAGCATAAGTCCTGCCAACTTTAGTTATAATTATCAGTAAATTTTGAGAACTTATGAAAACCAGATTAATACCTTATTTTTGTCAACGCTTTTAAGTAGTCTGTGTACAGCATGGCATATTTTCTAGATACATCTGTGAGAAAAATGTGACATCAGCAGGCTATTTTTACTTGTATGTCTTTGAACTCAAACTTATCTGTTCAGGGAAATATTTTGTCCTTTAATTGGAAAACACTCATAAATATTTTTGAAATATCTAATAATCTTTACCAATTAGAACACATATTAAGCAATATTATTTTTGAGAAGCATTATCTGTAAAGTCTCTTCTGTATTTAATATCTCCATGAAATTCCTGGTCACATCAGAAATCAACCAGGCTAACTTCACATGCTTATCAATGCACAGCATTCAGTTACATTAAACCAGTGTCCCACTGACCTTTAGATATGGCCCCCACTGAAAGCAAGGGTCACTGCCAAAGGATTTGTCCTCTTAACACTGTGGCTCTGAGTTTTATGTCACAAATACAAGGTCTAGCTCTATTGGCCCAAAGCTATTGGACACTATGTAACCAGTATCTTAGAACTTATTTACAGTGACAGGATTTTATCTGTCTTTAGGGATCTGTTCTAACCAATGAAACACCTTTTAAGTCTTACAAATGAACAATATATATTACATTTGTAAAAACTAGTCTTAGCACAATTTTGATTAGTAAGCAACCTGAATTATTATAGTATCTCAGTTATAGCTAAAGCAAGATGTCTTCTAGAGTCTGTTTCTTTTGAGTTATGATGACTAGAATGAAAGTCAGGGTTGGAGGAGACCTGTGCCAATGTCCAGCAGTAGGCTGGGTTTTCCTTTAGTCATAATTACTCAGGGCTCCTCTGTAGAAATGGCAGGTAGAGATAACATCTGGCCAGAGGGAAGAGGCAGGCTCAGTGCCCTTCAGTCCTACTGGGCCATCTAGGAAGCTGAGTCTGAGCTCTGGGGCCTCCACCTCAGAGTACAGTCTTGCCTCTAACAGCTGCAATTTAAAGTCAGGACATGGCTTATCGGCCTCTTAAGGCAGTCCTTCTTATGCTGGCCTGGCTTCTGACAGCAGTAGCAGATGAACTTCATTATTGCTGAGCTCTTCTTGGAACCCAGAAAATCAGATATAGGGTCTATTTGAGGCCACAGTAATGGCAGTCATTTTTGATCTCTTTGTTTTCTTCTCTCTGTTTTTCTCCCAGTTCCAATTATATGAAATTGTTTTCTTTGTGTCCTGTAAAGTATCAAGTGAGTTTTCTGGAGCAAAAGCAATTTTTTGTAACTCTTTCTAATATCTGGCTGACTGAGTAATGAATTTATCTGTAAGAATAATCTATCCCTCTATGGAGTTAGGATCTGGAGAAGTATGTTTTACCATTTTTTTTTTTTATTAAACATTCTAAGAAGTCAGAGAGGTATTTACTTTTTTCCTGGTAAATAGTTCTTAGACCTTCAAGAATACACATTAGAAACTGTCTTTTTTTCAGTCTGCTGCCTGGGTATTAGGTCAGTAGGGGTCTGACTATCTGGACTCCAGCAGCAACAGGTAGTTCCACTGACTATCTCTTGGTTCTTTCTTTAAAATTAACAATATGATCATTTATCACCAATTGCAATATCAGCTTATGGTGCTGACTGTCTTGTTTATCAGAAGTCAAAGCTTAGTTTAAGATTAACATTATATCTTATTTCACTAATGAGTATATGTTCAATATACATTCATTTATATACGAAGTCTTCAAACTTATTCTTTATGGATGAGTAATATTCCATTGTATAAAAAACCTCATTTTTTTAACCATTCTTCAAATGATGGGCATTTTGGTTGTTTCCAAGATTTGGTTATTACAAATTGGGCTGCTATAAACATAGGTACACAGATATTGCTAGGTTATGATGTTTTTAGTTCTTCTGGGAAAATTCCCAGTAGGGGGATAAGCTGGATTGAACGGAACTTTCAATTCTAGTTTTGTAAGGATCCTCCACACTGCTTTCCATAATGGTTGCACCAATCTGCATTCCCACCAGCAGTGGAGAAGGGTTCCTTTTTCCCCACAGCCTCTCCAGCATTTGTTGCTGATTGATTTCTTAATGATAGCCATTCTTTCTGGGGTGAGATGATATCTAAGTGTTGTTTCGATTTGCATTTCACGAATGGCTAGCGATGTGGAGCATTTCTTCATGTATTTGTAGGCTTGCTGTATTTCTTTCTCTGAGAAGTGAGTGTTCATCTCAGATGCCCATTTCTGGATTGGGTTTGAATTTTGGCACCCTAATGGTTTTTAGTTCTTTGTAGATTCTAGATAGAAGACCTTTGCCTGAATACTTGTTAGCTAAAATCTTTTTGAAATTTGTGAGTCGTCCTTTCGCTCTGTTAGTGATTTCCTTTGACATGCAAAAAGTTCTTAGCCAGAGTACGTCCCATTTCTTGATGCTTTCAAGTGTTAAACGTGCAATTTGATTTCTGTCCATGAACTCTTTGCCTACTCCGATGTCTTCAAGATTTCCTCCCACTTTCTCTTCCAGGAGATTTAATGTTACACTTTTAATGTTTAGATCTTTAATCCATTTCGACTTTATTTTCGTGCATGGTGATAGACTAGGGTAAAGTTTTAGTTTTTGGCACGTAGAGAGCCAGTTTTTCCAGCACCATTTGTTAAAGAGGCTGTCTTTCTTCCAGTACACGTGTTTGGCACCTTTGTCAAAAATAAGGTGGCTGAATGTGTTTGTATTTGCTTCTGCGTCCTCTAGTCTATTCCATTGATCTTCGGGTCTATTCTATTGCCAATACCATGCTGATTTTATTACTGTAGCTTTGTAGTATGACTTTAGGATGGGAATAGTAATACTTCCTGCCATACCTTTATTGATGAGAATTCTCTTTGCAATTCTGGGTCTTTTTTGGTTCCAAATAAATTTTAGGAATGACTTCTCCAGTTCTGTGAGTTATATCGATGACATTTGGATACAAATTGCATTAAATCTGTCCAACAATTTAGGAAGTATGGCCATCTTCACAATATTGGTTCTTCCTATCCAGGAGCAGGGAATATCTTTCCATTTTCTAAGATCTCTTTTTTCAGAGTACTACAGTTTTCATTGAAAAGGTCTTTTACTTCCTTAGTTAGGTTGATTCCTAAGTATTTCATTTTATTTGATGCTATTGTAAGAAGTACCATTTCTCTAACTTCTCTCTTGGTGTATTTGTTATCTGTGTAGAAGAATGCTATTGACTTTTGTGTGTTGACTTTGTAACCTGCTATGCCACTGAATTTGTGTATTAATTCTAGGAGCTTCTTGGTGGAGTTCTTTGGGTCTTCCATGTAAATTAACATGTCATCTGCAAATAGTGATAGTTTTACTTCTTATTTACCTATTCTTATTCCTTTTATTTCTCTTTCTTGTCTAATGGCTGTAGATAATGACTCCAGAACTATATTGAATAAAAGTGGCGATAGGGGTATTCTTGTCTTGTACCAGATTGGAGAGTAAAAGACTTCAGTTTTTCCCCATTTAGAATTATGCTAGCTGTTGGATTGTTGTAGATGGCTTTTATCAGGTTGAGGTAGAGGCCCTCTATTCCAATTTTCTGTAGGACTTTGAACATGAATGAGTGTTGCACTTTGTCAAAGGCCTTTTCGGCAACAATTGAGACGATCATGTGATTTTTGGTCTTGGTTCTGTTGATATAGTGTATTGCATTTAT